>PVHX01000438.1:0-41003 GCA_004024805.1 Geosciurus inauris | reverse complement strand
ATTCCCAGTGGGCCAAGGAGCTGAACAGAAACTTCACAGAAGAAGGTATACAATTGATCAACAGACATATAAAAAAGTCAACATCTCTACCAATCAGAGAAATGCAAATCAAAACTACCCTAATATTTCATCTCACGCCAGTCAGAATGGCAATTATCAAGAATACAAACAACAATAAGTGTTGGCGAGGTTGTGGAGAAAAAGGCACGCTCATATATTGTTGGTGGAACTGCAAATTAATACAACCAATCTGGAAAGCAGTATGGAGATTCCATAGAAAACTTGGAATGGAACCACCATTTGCCCCAGCTATTCCACTTCTGGGTCTATACTCAGAAGACTTAAAAACAGCATACTACACTGATGCAGCCACTTCAATGTTTATAGCAGCTCAATTCACAATAGCTGAACTTTGGAACCAACCTAGGTGCCCTTCGATAGATGAATGGATAAAGAAACTGTGGTATATATATACAATGGAATATTACTCAGCAATAAGACAGAATAAAATTATGGCATTTGCAGGTAAGTGGATGGAGTTGGAGAATATCATGCTAAGTAAAGTAAGCCAATCTCAGAAAACCAGATGTCAAATGTACTTGTTGATAAGTGGATGCTGATCCATAATATGGGGAAGGACATGGGAACAACGGAGGAACTCTGTTCATAGGGGTGTAAGGGGGGAACGAGGTGTGGGGACAGTAAAGGTGGTGGAATATGATGGCCATCATAGCCCTAGCTTTATGTATGACTACATGTATGTTGTGATTCTATATCACTTACAACCAGAGAAATGAAATATTATCCTCCATCTGTGTATAAGGAATCAAATTGCTCTCTGATATCATGTAAACCTAAATAGAATAAAAAATAAATTAAATATGGAAAAAAAAAGAAATTCATAGTTCAGAGAACCAAGATAGATAAATAATAGCAGAATATAATAAGTACAATGGAGACACAGGCAAAGTGTTGTAGGGAATTGCTGGGTTGATTGTATTAACAATATTCAAAATACCAGTTGTTCTTCGCTGAGTAGGTATTATACTTCCTCAACACATTGACTAGTGGCATATGATTTCGTGGGGTCAATAAAATATGAGTATAATTGACATAAAAAAAAAGCCAAAAACAAAGTGCTGGAATTACAGGTGTGTGCCACCGTGCCCGGCTCCTCTCTTTCTTGGTCTTAGTTTATTCTATTATAAATGGGGTGACCTAGTCTGGGTGAGCTCTGAGGATTCCTTCTGTCTCCGAAGGACTTTAGATTTTCCAGGGTAGCATACAGAATTATCTTATGGGCTCTTATTTTGGTTATAGGGACCCTGCCTCTTTGTCTTGAGTGGTCGTCATTAAAGGCTCCCTTTTTGTCCTTTGCCACTGAGCTTTCATTTTGGGCCATTTTTCTTTTCAGATGTCCCCTTGGAGCCTTTGTTTAGTGTGGGCATTTCTGTGTTATGTGTGTCATGTATTATGTGTGTGTGTATCATTGTGTAAATTATGAGTATAGTGTTGGTAGATTTTCACATACAAACACATCCATATATCCAGAAACCAGCAAAACATTATTATTCCCTCAGGGCCCCTGCCATGTCACCTTGACTTATTTCTCTTCCCTCCAAAGCAGTTGTCTAACCTGACTTTCAGCTTTGTTTATTCTGCTTTTGACCTTTATACACACAGACCATACAGAATGTATATTTTTATGGACTGGCTTCATTTGTTCCGCATTATGTTTGAGATACACCCATGTCTTTGTATAGTTTTCTAGTATTGCATATTGTAGCTCTATCACAGTTTATTTATTCATTCTCCTCTTTGTATTTGGATGTTCCCTGTTTTTTTTTTATTTAAAAGTTAGTGTTGCTCTGAGCCTTCTGGTACATGTATTTTGGCAAATGTATGCACGTTTCTATTAGGTATGTACTTAGATTCTGTGTCTCAGAGCAGGTGTATGTTCAGCTTTGGTTGATACTGAAAATAGTTTTCTAGAGTAGTTATATCAGTCATATTCATACATCCTATGAGATCCAGTTGCTCCTGATCCTCACCAACATTTGTGGCTCTTTATCTTTTTTGTTTTAGCAATTCTAGTGCATGTCTAGTGGTATCTTATTTTGGTTCTGTTTTGAATTTCTTGATGGTATGAATAAAACTTACATTATTTTTAATTATTATGCTTTTCCCAGTGACTTCCTCTCAAAGTGTCATCAAGTGTTTTCCCAGCACTTAATGTCCTCTGTCGCTGGGTCATTGAGCATCTCTCTGGCTTTCTCCTGCTTATTTCACTCTGGTTACATATAAAGGTGTCACCTCAGTCATCTTGAAAAGCTGTCACTCACACAGTCACTGGATCCTCACAGATGCTTCAGTGGGACCTTGTGGTGTACCAGTTCAGTGATTTGGAGTCATCCCAAATGTGGTGGGTCCTTTGGGTTCATCTTTTCATTTCCTTCCTTTCTTCTTTGCTCATTCTGCTGGTTTTTCTCTTCCTACTTTTCTCGTTTTAGCTGTAGCCTCTAAGCCATATTTGTGTCTTTTTGGCCAGATTGAAGAAATTTTTGTAAAATAAGAGTAATATCCATAATTATAGTAGAAAAACTCCACGTGTATTTTAAATTACTTAGAGCTCTTTCCTCATTTTAGAAAATCTTTTTTGACACACATTTCTTATAACATAAACAAAGATTTATTCTGTCAGCAAAACTTCACTTACCCAGAATGTTGATAAATATCCTGATTCAGCACTAGGGCTTGCTTACATGATATGATTTCTCAATATCTTTATTAAAAGGCTTTAAATAGTACTTACTGGTTCAGAAAGTACAATTACAGTGGATACAACTTAATGTGTCTTGGAATCCAGGTCAGGAGTCCACATCTAAATGTCTTCAAAACATCTTTGCATATTCTACACTGAGTTCAGACCTGATTTGTTGCCTGAGTTTTAACTATTTTTGCACTACCTTCCTCAAAGTACTGTGATAGTGTGTTATGCTTTAAATAAACAAAAGGCAATACTTAAAGAGATCTTAGAAATCATCTTTTTCAAAAAATTTAGAATGTTAAATCAGGGGGCCGAAGAAAGAATCTTGATTAAACTCTTCTCCCATTTCCTCCATCCCCATTTTTTTTTTTTTAATGAGAAATTGAAGCCAGGAGAACAAAAGTAACATGATCTTGAAGTTTTAGAGGTAGAAACAGGGCTAGGTCCCATTTTCTCACTCCTAATCCAGAGTTCTTTAATTATGTCTTACTTATCTTTAAGAATGGTATCCAAACACCTATATTCTTCAAACCAAAATGGCACATTTCTTTGATGAAGAGGATATGGCTAGCCTGCATCTTTTAGAATATATTTTAATATGTAGAATTTGAAGACAAGATATATCTAAATCAGAAGCTGTTCTATAATGGGCTTCATTTGCATTTAAATTATTCTCCTTGAGAGATTTCGAAAGTTGGTTTTGAATAAATGGTTTGTATTTATAAAATTATTGTATCAAACCAGAATGCTTTTTGTTAAATTTAACAGGAAGTTATTTAATGTCTGTAGAATCTCCTAACATCTAAGTCGGCTGTTAATAAGTAAAGCTATATTGTATTTAAGATAAATAAAAACATTGGAGAACAAAATGACTTCTTCACCTCAACCAAACAAGTGTATTTTCTCAGTGGGTTAATCTTATGCAGTATTTAATTTTGGATTACAAGGCAGTTGACAGACAATGGGCAATCCAAATTATGGAAAAGCCCATTTATTTGAAGAGTAATGCGTATTCCTATTTTATAATATGCATTCCCTGTGCTGGTAATGGGATAAATGTTATGCTACAGGGTGTGTTTTTATTTCTCAGCACTAGATGTCACTGTAGTTAGAGGAAACAAGCCCTGCCTGTTTTTAATTTCAGGGTCCTTGGTAGTGAAGTTGTTTGAAAGGGTATGATGGTTATTGCTGAGTGGATCTGGGACTGGTTACCAGTGTTTTCCTTATGCTGCATATGTGTGAGAGATAAATTTTGAAGAATTAAGTATAGTTAATTATTCAGATGGAATGTTGTCTTGTGTAGCTATCTTGAGAATTGTTGCAGAAGATGTAAATTTATCTTCACATTCCTGGAGGTTCTTTTCTCATCCTTTTAAGTAGTTTTCTAAGGTTGCTTTGGGAGAAGAATACCTGGTAATACCTTAGAGCTAAGAGGTTTTCCTAATCTGAGTCTTGGGTGGCCATTTTGATTAGCTTCAATTAGAAAGCTTCCTTTGTCATTTACTTATATCTGTCACTTAAAAGCCTTTTTTTGTATGACACGTTTTCTTTTACCTCTCACTTTCCTCATCTTCAGAATATTCTTAAAAGAGTTAAAATGGACAATTCTTTTTCTTTCTGTCACCATTCATTATGTGTTCATTTGATAATGTCCTGTCTAGCACAGTAACCATGGCTCTTGGAACAGCAGATGTAGAGTTACCTTTCTTGGTTTTAGCTGATCCATTGGAGCCAAGAATCTTTACAGATCTTCAGTTCAGATTTCCTCCCAGCCTTTTCCTTATTTATATGGAATTAGGAAGAAGGGACTGCCATAGTGACTGAGAGGTAGCAAAGAATAATAGTTAAGGCATGGACTCTGGAACCCAATTATATGCACTCCAGTTCTAGCTCTGCCAAATGCTGGCTGTATGACCTTGAGTGACCCCTCTTAACCTCTTTGAGCTTCAGTTTCCTCATCTTTGAAGTGGGATAATAGTGCCACTTCACTGGGTTATTAGAAATAAAGAAGTTGCTTGCGGAAGCATTGAGAGCTGCTCTTCTGTGAGGGCTTGTTAGAGAAATAACTTTAGTTTTATGCTGTCTGTGGACACTTTATAAATATATGATCACTCTAAAGAATATTCAGTTTAGTCTGGGAGGGAAGAAGGAAAATCTTGAAACATCAAAGTAATGCTTTTCTCTTATAAAAGAACTAGAAACAACCTACAATGACCATTGTCACTTCAGTGGTTTAGTTAACTTTTATCAGGCACTTACCTGCCTGTGAGAGGTGGTGCGTGAACACGAATATGACACTTTCCAACTGGTGGAGAAACCAGACTTGTAAACAGATAAATTAAATATGTTGTCATTGGTGCTAATTTAATAAGAGTTAACTGGATCAGGGAGTACATGTGGCTGTAGGTTATGCCACATAGTGAAGAGGTGCCCTAGCATGGAATAAGAACTACAGAGATTGGCTGCTTGGTGGCATGGAGTTAGTTGTTCATGTCCCTCAGAGTTAAGGTCTGTGTAATTCACTTGGACTTTCCCTTTGGTTTTGAGAAGTCTTTACAACTACATCATCACATCTGAGATGTGTCAGGAGGAATAAGGAAGGCCAAAGTGGCATATATTAGCTGACCTTACTCCTCTAATAAGCCCTTCTCAACAACTTGGATCTTCATTGCACAAGTATGCCACATGATGTTTTTTCACTTGAGTATACTTTTACATCTCTTACAAAACCAAGCTTCTGTTCATAAGGAAGGAAATGAAAGCAGGAGACTGTACTGACCATAAGCCCTTGCTGTGGCCACCCACAGTTCTAATCATTTTCCATGTAATAATTCATTGGAATCATAACAATCCTGTGATGTGGGCATTCATTGTTGTATTGTAGGAAATGGAGGTTGGAGCAGGTAAGAAACTTGACAAGGTCAGCTAGAAGTCAGTGTATGGTGGAGATACAAAGAAGAGATTGGTCAACAGGTCAGGTCATGTCTTCAGAAGATTGATGAGGATATCAGGAAGGGTTCAGAGAAGGGTCAGCCTTGAGGGTAGTCATAGAACTAAGTTGATGCTGGGAATTCTGGGTTGGGTAAGAAAAGCTTCCTGATGGCCTGAGCTCAGAAGAACCCATTACCTTAGTGAATTTGGGGCTTTGGGGAAACTAAGTTTGTAGCATGGGGGTACAGGGATGAAAGTGCCAAGGCTGGGGAAAGACAATGGATCAAATCATGGCAGACCTTAATTTCCCATTAAAGTTCTTACTGCTTCATTATTGCTTCAGAAAAATACTGAGCTAATTAAAATTCTGGACATATATTCTGAAGACATTTTTCCCGTTTAGTTTCATTATCTGAGCCATCAGTATTTCTTTTGAAGTGTCTAAGTAGTATATTGAAATTTCTTATTCCTTTCTCATTTCACATTGAATTAATGACAGAATATTCAAAGTGGGTGGAATCTTCAAGCTGATCTTATCCAACCTTGTCATGTCATATCGGGAAATCTGAGGCATACAAACTGTATCTTTTGCTGAAGGCTCTTTAGGGTTACATAGAGAGTGAGTGTCCGAGCTGAGATCAGAATATAATGCTCTGATTCCTAGTTTAGCATCTATCTACCATAGCAGCATTTTTCCAGAATGTTTTCTCTTGGCCTTGTATTTTCCTTTGCTGGATAATGCTATTTATTTTGTAATATTCTATTATGTGTTTAATATGTATCTTCCTCAGCTCTTAGTTCAGAGCTTGTCACTCAGGAAATTTTTATTGACAAGCTATTCCTATATAAATATGGTTCCTACACACACACACACACACACACACACACACAGAAGGGAGGGGAGGAGATATCCTCTTTTAAGTAAGTCTGGGAAACATTGGGTTAAACCAAATTAACAGGCTTGTTATAGAAAGTTGAGAAAGCATTTAATACACTCTTATGCTGTGTGGCTTTAAGATGGATGGAGGGAGGGAGGGGCTATTTGTCCCAGACTTGATTGTGTTCTGAGGCTTTCTAGTTGGTCCTAAGCCAAATGTGTTTTTCAGTTGTGGTATCCAGAACTTAAGAAAACTTGTATCTTGAATTGATTCCTTAGAACAAAAGTGGTTTTTATTCTTTTTAGGTTGCCTTTGGTCTTTTGGTATTATTAAAATGGTGAAATTTTCTTCTAAAAGAAACCTGTTGTCTTAAAATATAATGACATTCTAAAAAAATGACTGCTATATTTAGTTTCTCTGAACTTGGCTCTTGTTTTTATCCTCTGAGTATTCATGTGCATTGTGGTTAGACTCTAAGGTTGTCCAAGTCTGTTTAACTCAGACAATGAATAATATGCCCTGAGTTAATGAGGGCCAGTACGTAAGGAGGGGATTGGCATGGTAGGCAGGGCAGGGGCAGAATGCAAAGTTGGTTGACTGGTGTCAGCCAGCCCCGAGGTTAGGACCTGATCTGCACGGGGATAGGAGCAAACAGCATGATGGCCTTGTGGGGAAGTTAGTACTCTGATATCACTGATAATCATGAAATTCAGGAAACATTGGTTTTGTTGATTTTTTTTTTTTCATTTGAGTACCTGTTTTCAATTATATTGATTTCTACTGTATTTTTCATTTTTTAAAATTTATATTTTGTTTGGCACTTAATGCATTCTTTTTCCAGTTTCCTAAGATGGAAATTTAAGTGATTAATTTATGATTTTTTTCTCTCTTTTTTTTCTAATATATGCTTAGGATGATATAAATTTTCCTCCAGGTACTGCTTTTGTTGCATTACATAGATTTTGATAAATTACATTTTCATTTTCATTTAGTTCAAAATGTTTACAAAATTATCTTGAGATTTCATCTCTAATTTGTGTTTCTTAGAAATGTGTTGTTTAATCTAGGAGTATTTGGGGATGTTTTGACTATTTTTCTGTTATTGATTTCTTTAATTTTATTGAGATCTGAGAGAAGAGATTGTATGATCTCTTTCCTTTTAAACTTGTTAAAGTGTGTTTTATTATGCAGAATATAACCTATCAGGGTGTTCCAAGTGACCTTGAGGAGAATGTAATCTTTTGTTACTGGATGAAGCAGTTAGATTCAGTTGATTGTTCTGTTGATTTCAACATTCTTCTTACAGATTTTCTGCTTGTTGGATCTGTCCATTTCTCATAGAGAAGTATTGGAAGTTTCCAACTCTAATAGTGAGTTGTCTTAGTCTGTTTTCTTTTGTTATAACACAGGCACTGGGCTTATTTAGAAAAAATAAAATGGGTTATTTAGAAAAGGGGCTTATTTAGCTGGTAGCATTAGAGGCTAAATATTCAAGATCAGGTAGCCACATTTGTTTGGCTTCTGTTGGGAATCTTCTGGAGGTGTCACAACATGGCGATGGTATCATTGTAGGAGTGTGTGCTAGAGGGAGAGAACAGTCACCTGGTGAGACAGGAAGCAGGAGGCATTCAGGGCTCGGGCTTATTCTTTTCATGATAACTTGCTTACTGAGAACTAATGGGGATTCTCTGAGAACTACATTAATCCTTTTTAAGGCTACACCACTAGTGACTGAATGACCTTCCATTAGAGCCCACTTCTAAGAAGATTCCACATCTGAACACCACCACACTGTGGACCAGCCTTCCAGCACATGGCCCTGTGGGGGATAAACCACATCCAAACCACAGCATAGGTTCCTCTGTTAGTTTGTTAGTTCTGTCAAGTTTTGCCTCACATATTTTGACTTTCTGTTATACACAGAGATGACCATTTGTCTTTTGGAGTATTGACCCCTTGGTTATTATGTTCTTCTTTGTCCTTTGCTCTGAAGTCTACTTTTTCCGAAATTAAAGAAAGCTCCCACTTTATTTTAATTTGTGCGACTGTGGTATATCCTTCTCCCCCCTTCTATTTGTATCTAAATTTATCTTTGTATTTGAAGTCATTTTCTTATAGACACATAGTTGGATCTTTTTCTTTTTTTGGACCCACTCTTATGATCTATCTTTTCATTGACATATTTAAACCATTGATGTTTAAAGTGATTGTTGATATAGATGCATTAATATATACTGTATTTGCTGCTGTTTTCTATTTGTTGCCATATTTGCTCCTGTTTATGTCTTCCACATTTTCCTGCCTTTTGTGGTTTTAACTGAGCATTTTATGTGATTCTATTTTCTCTCTTTTCTTAGTGTATCAGTTAGACTTCTTTTTTAGTTGCCTTAGTGTTCACAGTATGCATTTACAGCTAATCCAAGTCTCCCTTCAGATAACCCTATACTGGGTAGAGTGAGTACTTTATGACAAAATATTCCTAATTCCTCCCTCCTGTTCCTGATATCATTGCTGTCATTTATTTCATCTACACACACACACACACACACACACAGGTATTTATGCACAAGTATAATTGAATACATTGTTGCCGTTAATTTGAACAAACTATTGTCTATTAGTTCAAGTAAGAATAAGGAAGATAAAAATGTTTTATCTTCATTTATTCCTTTTCAGTGATCTTCCTTTCTTTATGAAGATCCAAGTTTCTCCTCCATGTAATTTTCTTTCTTTTTTTTCTTCTGGAGAATATTTGACATTGCTTTTAAGGCAGGTCTACTGGCAGCAAATCCCCCAAATTTTGTTTGTCTGAGAATGTCTTTATTTCCTTCCCCTTTAGAGGATAATTTTCAGAGAATTGCATTCTGGGTTGATGGGATTTTTCTCTCAACACTGAATATTCCACTCCACTCTCTGCTTGCATGCTTTCTGAGTAGTCAGATGTAATCCTTATCGTTCTTCCTCTATAGGTAAGGTGTTTTCCCCTTTGACTTCTTTCAAGAATTTTTCTGTACCTTTAATTTTCTGAACTTTGTATATCATTTGCCCAGGTGCAGTTTTTTGACATTCAGTCTGCTCTTAGCTTCTTGTTTTTGTGGTTTGGTGTTTGACATTAATCTGGAAGAAATTGTCAGTCATCTTTTTATTTTTTAGCCTTTTTTCATTTTATTTTTTTTCCATTTTTTAATTTATTTATTCTACTTAGGTATACATGATAGCAGAATGTATTTTGATTCATTGTACACAGATGGAGCACAACTTTTCATTTCTCTGGTTGTACTCGATGTAGAATCACATCATATATGCAGTTTATACATGAAGCTAGTCATCTTTCTCTTTTTTTCTCCTTCTGTTCTCATTGTACATATGTTACACCTTTTGCAGTTGCCTTTCCCATCCTTGGATATTCTTTTCTGTTCCTCCCCTACCACCAGTCTTTGTTATCTTTGTTTTTCTGTTTGGGGTGTTTTCATTGACTTAAGCACAGAGATTCTTTTCTCAGCTGTATCCAGTCTACTAATGAGATATCTAAGGCAATCTTCATTGTTGTGACAGTGTTACATTTCTCTTTGATTCTTTCTCAGAATTTATCTTTGTACTCACATGATACATTTGTTCTTGCCTGTAGTCTGCTTTTTCCATTAATGCTGTTAGCATATTAATCAGTTAAAAAAAATTCCTAGTCTGATAATTCCAACATTCCCATCATATATATGGAACATGGCTCTGATGATTGCTCTCTTCATACTGTATTTTTTGCCTTTTAATACACTTGTATAATTGTTGTTACCATTATTGGTATGGAAACCCAGGAGGGAAGTGTTAAAAGGTGAACATGCTGCAGTGGGTAAGAGGCCTTCAGTAATGTGGTGGTAGAGTGTGGGGGGAGGTCAGACATTTGATAGTCCTGTGATTAGGTCTCAGTCTTGTGGAGAGCTTGTGCCCTGGTCCATGAACCTCACAAGTGCTTCTCCTTCCCCCTTGGATGAAACAAAGTGCTAGAGGCAGATGGTATTGAGTTGTTACCCTAACTCAGGTAGGACAGGGTCTGCGAAAATCCCTGGTAAAATATATTCTCCATGGGCATGCATTGTTAGTAAAAACAGAATGCTCAGTGGTACTTCAAAAATATTTCAGTTTTCCCTCCCCTGTAGGAAACCTGAGGGAATTTTTTTCCCCATCTTTACTTTAAGAACCTGGTAGAGCTACTGGAGGTAAAACTAAAAAAAGCATGCACAGTTTCTCATCACCTCCACAGGTTTTTAACCCAGGCTTGTGCACACCAAGCTTCCTGCAGTTTGTCAGTTACCATTCAAGTTTTCCTGTCTCTGTACTGGGTTCTCCAGTGGTTTTGCTAATATAGGTTTAAGTTCCAGTAAACTATGATTCTTTGTATTCACCTGTGCCACTAATTTTGGGGCAGCAGTATGCCCTGTAACCTCACTTCTCTGACAGATCCAAGAGGAGTTGTTGATCCTTCAGTGTGTTCAGCTTTTTATTTGTTAGGTTAGAGTGACAATTGCTAATTGCCTTATACTCAGGACTGGAAACTGGAATTCAAGTTTCAGTTCTTCTTTCTTTTCTTTTTTTTTAAATTTTTAAAATATTTTTAACCATGCAATAGTTCTTTTTTCTTTTCTTTTTTTTAATATAAAAATGGCCATTTTTATTTCATATGGCTTTTTTATTAATTTATTTAAATGCATTTCAAGTCATAGTACATATATAGAGATCAATTTTTCCATTTCTCTGGTTGCAAACCAGATAGAGTTACACCATTTGTGTCTTCATACATGCACCAAGGGTAGTGATGACCATCTCAATCAACCATCTTTACTGTACCCTTTCCCCTTTCCCTCCCTTTACCTCCCCCTTCCCCATCCAGAGTTCTTCCATTTCTCCTAGGTTCCCCATTCCCACCCCCCCTTATGTATCAGCATCCACTAATCAGAGAGAACAGTCGGCATTTGGTTTTTTGGGTCTGGCTTACTTCACTTAGCATAATGTTCTCCAATTCCATCCATTTACCTGCAAATGCCATAATTTTATTCTCTTTTATTGCTGAATAATATTCCATTGTGTATATGTACCACAGTTTTTTTATCCATTCATCTATTGAAGGGCATCTGGGTTGCTTCCACAGTTTTGCAATTGTGAATTGTGCTGCTATAAACATTGAAGTGGCTGCATCACTGTGGTATACTAAAAGATAGCCTTTTCAACAAATGGTGCTGGGAAAACTGGAAATCCATATGCAGTAAAATGAAACTAAACCCCTCTCTCTCACCATGCACAAAACTCAACTCAAAGTGGATCAAAGACCTGGGAATTAGACCAGAGACCCTGCGTCTAATTGAGGAGAAGTAGGTCCAAATCTTCATCACGTTGGACTAGGCCCTGAATTCCTTAACAAGACTCCAAAAGCACAAGAAATAAAAGCAAGAATCCATAAATGGGATGGACTTAAACTAAAAAGCTGCTTCTTAGCAAAAGAAACTACCAATGAGGTGAACAGAGAGTCTACATTCTGGTAGCAAATTTTTGCCACACGCACATCAGATAGAGCACTGATCTCCAGGATATATAAAGAACTCAAAAACTTAACACCAAAAAAACAAACAACCCAATCAATAAATGGGCTAAGGAGCTGAATAGAAACCTCTAAGAAGATGATATACAATCAATAAACAAGTATATGAAGAAATGTTCAACGTCTCTAGTCATTAGACAAATGCAAATCAAAACTAGTCTCAGATTTCATTTCACCCCAGTCAGAATGGCAGCTATCCAAAATACCAGCAACAATAAGTGCTGGCAAGGATGTGGTAAAAAAGGCGCACTCAAACATTGCTGGTGGGACTGCAAACTGGTGCAACCAATCTGGAAAGCAGTATAGAGATTTCTTAAAAAACTTGGAAGGAAACCACCATTTGATCCAGCTGTTCCATTCTTATTTTCTTTGAAATGAATCCTAGGCATGGATTCTCATTCAAGTCCTTATCCGTGTTAAGTAATCTTAAGCCCATTATAACTTATTTCCATATAAATAAGCTAAATAAACTTCACTTAAAACTAATTTTTTTTAAATTGTGAAACAAGTGCTTTTCCTGTGCTACACTTCTGAAAGGTATCATGGTGAGATGTCCTCTTATGTCCTTTGTTTAGCAGGTAATCACTGTGCCTACTGTGTGCCAGACAGGCCTGAGATACTGAATGTGAGAAGCAGAACAGGCAAGGGCTTGGTCCTCATTGAGCTCTTGTCATTCTTGTCTTACAGATTCATTAAGTTCAAGAGAAAAAGAAGCCGGGCTCGGTGACGCAAGCCTGTAATCCCAGCACTTAGGGAGGCTGAGACAGGAGAATCATGAGTTCAAAGCCAGCCTCAGCAACAGCAAGGCACTAAGCAACTCAGTGAGACCTTGTCTCTACATAAAACACAAAATAAGGCTGGGCATGTGGCTCAGTGGGTCGAGTGGCCCTGAGTTCAATCCCCGGTGCCAAAAAAGAAAAAGAGAAGTAAAGAAGGAATTATTTTGTTTTCATTAAGAATCTCACTTAGAAATTGTTATTTATTTTTAAGTGACAGAAGAAGTAGAATTGCCTTCTTCAGGCTTGGTTATGTAGAACTTAATATATAATGTGCTTGAGTGTTGTGAATGTATATAAATGTATGTTTCAGACTCTTGTAGGAGATCTAAAAGTGATTTTTCTGTCCCCTTTAGTTGTTGAATTATTGAAACTAATTCATGTAAAGATTTCGTGTATACATGTGTACTTACCATAAGAATATAAATAACTACTGCTGCATTCTTTAAAACAACATGTTAAGATGAGCTAAGGAGTAGTGCAGGGGACCATTGCACTATCTGCTCACAGTATTTCAGAGGGGTACAAAATGCTTCACTGTTGAAGGGCAGAGGCTGCATGATGGGCTGAGACCATCTGACCACCTCCCAGGATTTGAGAGGCTGTGGATCTAAACTGCATTAGCAAAAAGCCATTTTTATTTTAAAGAACCTCTTGACTTCCCATTTATTATAATTAAATACCATTGTAGCCCCTAGCCCTGTGTGGAATTGGTTTGTTCAGCTTTTATCCAGAGGCAGAGAATACATTAGAATAAATGACGACTAAAAATTCTTTATTGCCCTAATGTTAAGCATTTCTTTCTTTTAGGAACTGGAAATGCTTTTCCAGGCATGTTTTAATCCTCTTGAGGCCTCTTTTGCAATAGGGCAAGAGTTTTTATCTCTTTCACGTTTATTTTTCAGTAGATGGGAACCTGCATGAAATATCTGACAGTTCAGTGATTTACCAAAGGTCATTCCCAGAATTCATGGTAGTTAGAACTCAACTCCTGGCCTCTCTTCATGTAGTCCAAAGTTCAACCTATCTGATCTTCTGTGTTTGATAAATATTCAGCTTGAACAAGTTCTCAGAGAGCAAGAAATTAATCTCTGACCCTTGGTAAATGGCATTTTATTTCATTTTGAAAACCAACACTTTTAGACAGTTGGGACACAAGTATGAAAGAATAAACAAGGGAATTTAGCATTCAGTTCATCTGGAGAAGAATTTCACAGTGGGTGCTTGGGTACCCCAGAAAAACAATTGAATCTAGAGCTTGAACTGCATGCCTGTCTTAAGGTGCAGTCATGGTAAGAATTAGAGGGCAGGGCCTTCAGACTTCCTGAATATTTGCTGAAGGAGTTTTGCAAAGTTGTGCACGTCCTTGAACATGTGTAAGTAGGTATCAGACTGTGTTTTGTTACACATTTAATGTTTGCACAAGATGGGACTTCTTGGTGGGTTTTACATATTTTAAATTAGTATTTTAAAATAAAATTTATGTCACTTTTTTGTATATTAGAATCTAAATCCATCGAGGTTTGGTATTCACCATTACTGTGCAAAAATACATTAATGCTGTCTAACTGTTGGAATTTTATTTGGTTGATTGATTGATTGATTGATACTGGGTTTGAGCTCACAGGTGCTTAACAACTGAGCCACATCTTCAGCCCTTTTTAGTTTTAGATAGGACCTCACTAAGTTGCTGAGGCTGGTCTTGAACTTGCAGTCCTCTTGCCCCAGCCTCCCTAGTCACTGGGATTATAGGCGTGTGCTCCTGTGCCCAGCCAACTGTTGGAAGTTTTGCATCATTCTCTTTTCTCCTCGAACTTGTATATCCAATTTGCCTTACAAAATTTTTCCTAGTTTAATATGTTTTTGTGCTTGTAAGTTTTTCTTTGATCTTTTTTATAATCTCTTGCAATAAAACCATGCAAATAAATTTAAATATATTTAAAATATTTCTAATAACCATGAGGCTCTAATTATTTAAAAACTTCCTTCCAGAGTATGTTATCATTATTATTATTAGTGGCATACACTATATCAAAGCAACATATGTTTTATACATTTTGATAACTAATTATTAAACCTTAGAAGTGCTGTTACAAGAGTATCATTTGACAAAATGTATGGGGGCTTTTCCTTCAGTTAGATCATGAAACTATGGAAGACTATTCCCAGGAAATTCAAAGAGAAGCCCAAAATTATCTTTTGTAGACCTTTTGAAATAATTGAGATGTTGGAATTTAAAGAATTGCTTTAGCAATATCCCTCAGTTCTTTTGAAATGTCTTTATTGTAATGAACTAAAACCCACTAACTAATCTTCCATCAAAATTTATTGTGAATACTCTGTATTGGCACCTTGAGATTTGGTCCTTTGGTTTTGTTGAAAGCCAAGAATTGGAAACCACCTGACCCCACTCCCACCTCCACCCCCAAAAAGGCTTTGTTACCTAATCATTAAATAATTTAAAAGTTCTGGGAAGTTGACCAAAAAAGGGTTTACCTGGGCTTATCAGAAGACTATCATACCTATTGCCTTTTCACTTTAAAGCATCTTACTCTGGGAAGGTTGGGAATGCATTTTTTTTTTTTTTTTGGCCTCTTTCCCTCTCTTCCTTCCTCTTTGTCCAATACGAAGTTGCCATTCCCATTCCATCCCCCCTCATGCCCCATTATGGATTAGCATCCACTTATCAGAGAAAATAATTGGCTTTCGGTTTTTTGGGATTGGCTTACTTCACTTAGCATGATATTCTCCAGCTCCATCCATTTACCTGCAAATGCCACAATTTCATTCTTTTTATTGCTGAGTAATATTCCATTTTGTATATATACAATTTCCTTATCCATTCATCTATGGAAAGGCATCTAGGTTGGTTCCATAGTTCAGCTATTGTGAATTGTGTTGCTATATACATTGAAGTGGCTGCGTCACTGTAGTATGCTATTTTTAAGTCCTTTGGATATAGACCAAGGAGTGGGATAGCTGAGTCAAATGGTGGTTCCATTCCAAGTTTTCTGAGGGATCTCTATACTGCTTTCCAGATTGGTTGTACCAGTTTGCAGTCCCACCAGCAATGTATGAGTGTGCCTTTTCCTCCACATCCTCATCAACACTTACTGTTGCTTGTATTCTTGATAACTGCCATTCTTACTGTCATGAGATGAAATCTTAGAGCAGTTTTGATTTGCATTTTTCCAGTTGCTAGAGACATTGAACATTTTTTCATATATTTGTTGATTGATTGTATGTCTTCCTCTGAGAAGTGTCTGTTCAGTTCCTTAGCCTATTTATTGATTGGATTGTTTGTTTTTTGGTGTTAAGTTTTTTGAGTTCTTTGTATGTCCTGGAGATTAGTGCTCTATCTGACATGCCTGTGGTGAAAATTAGCTCCCAGAATGTAGGTTCTCTGTTCACCTCATTGATTGTTTCTTTTGCTGAGAAGAAGCTTTTTAGTTTGAATCCGTTCCACTTATTGATTCTTGATTTTATTTCTTGCATTTTAGGAGTCTTGTTAAGGAAACTTTGGCCTAATCCGACATGATGAAGACTTGGGCTTACTTTTTCTTCTATTAGGTATAGAGTCTCTGGTCTGATTCCTAGGTCCTTGATCTACTTTGATTTGAGTTTTGTGTATGGTGAGAGATAGGGGGTTTAATTTCATTTGCTACATATGGATTTCCAGGTTTCCCAGCACTTTTTTTTGAAGAGGCTATCTTTTCTCTAATGTATGTTTTTGGAGCTTTGTCTAGTATGAGATAACTGTATATACGTGGGTTTGTCTCTGTGTCTTCTCTTCTGTACCACTGGTCTATATATCTGTTTTGGTGCCAGTACCATGCTGTTTTCTTGTGGCTCTGTAGTATAGTTTAAGATCTGGTATTGTGATGCCTCCTGCTTCACTCTTGCTAAGGATCACTTTGGCTATTCTGAGTCTCTTATTTTTCCAAATGAATTTCATGACTGCTTTTTCTATTTCTATGAGGTATGATGTTGGGATTTTAATTCAAATCATATTGAACCTTTATAGCACTTTTGGTAGTATGGCCATTTTGAAAACATTAGTTCTTCCTGTCCAAGAGCATGGGAGATCTTTCCATCTTCTGAGGTCTTTTTCAATTTCTTTAGTGTTTTGTAGTTTTCCTTGTAGAGGTCTTTAATCTCTTTTGTTAGATTGATTCCCAAGTATTTTTTCTGTTTTGTTTTGCTTTTTTGTTTTTGAGGCTATTGTGAATGGGGTACTTTTCCTTAATTTCTCTTTCAGAGGGTTCATCACTGATGTATAGAAATGCTTTTGATTTATGGGTATTGACTTTATATCCTGCTACGTTGCTGAATTCATTTATTAATTTTGGACGTTTTCTGGTGGAATTTTTTGGATCCTCTAAATATAGAATGATGTCATTGGCAAATAGTGATAATTTGAGGGTTTTTTTTTTTTTTTTTTGCTATTTGTATCCCTTTATTTTATTTATTTATTATTTTTTTGGTCTAATTGCTCTGGCTGGAATTTCCAGGACTATGTTGAATAGAAGTGGTGAAAGAGGGCATCCCTGTCTTGTTCAGTTTTTAGAGGGAGTGGTTCCAATTTTTCTCCATTTAGAATGATATTGGCCTTGGGTTTAACATAGATAGCTTTTACAATGTTGAGGTATGTTCCTACTATCCCTACTTTTTCTAGCATTTTGAACATGAAAAGGTGCTGTATTTTGCCAAATACTTTCTCTGCATCTATTGATACAATCATATGATTCTTATCTTTGAGTCTATTGATGTGGTAAATTGTGTTTATTGATTTCCATATGTTGAACCAAACTTGCATCCCTGGGATGAACCCCACTTAATCTTTGTAATGTTTTTGTATGCAATTTGCCAGACTTTAATTGAGAATATTTGTGTCTATATTCACCAGGGTATTGGTCAGAAGTTTTCTTTCCTAGATGACTATTTGTCTGACTTTGGTATTAGGGTGATACCAGCTTCATAGAATTAGTTTGGAAGGGTTCCCTCCTTTTCTATTTCATGGAATAATTTGAGGAGTATTGGTATTAATTCTTCTTTGTAGATCTTATAGAACTCAGTTGAGAATCCTTCTGGTCCTGGGATTTTCTTGGTTGGTAGACACTTGATGGCATCTTCTATTTTCTTGCTTAAAATTGATCAGTTTAAATTCTGTATGTCCTCCTAATTCAGTTTTGTCAGATCATATTCCTCTAGAAATTTGTTGATATGTTCAGAATTTTCTATTTTACTGGAGTATAAATTTTCAAAATAGTTTCTAATTATCTTCTGTATTTCAGTAATGTCTGTGGTGATGTTTCCTTTGTCATCATGAATTTTAGTAATTTGTATTTTTTCTCTTCTTCTTTTCATTAGGGTGGCTAAGGGTTTATCAATTTCATTTTCAAAGAACCGGCTTTTTGTTTGTCAATTTTTTTCATTTCTTTTTTTTTCCATTTAATTGATTTCCGCCCTGATTTTAATTATTTCCTGTCTTCTGCTTTTGGTGTTGATTTGGTCTTCTTTTTCTAGGACTTTGAGATGTACTGTCAGGTCATTTGTTGACTTTTTCTTTTAATGAAAGAGCTTAATGCAGTGAACTTTTCTCTTAGCATTGCCTTCATAGTGTCCCAGAGATTTTTATATGTTGTATCAGAGTTCTCATTTACTTCTAAGAAAATTTTTATCTCCTCCCTGAGGTCTTCTGTTATCCATATGTCATTCAGTAGCATGTTATTTGGTCTCCTGGTGTTGGATTAGCTTCTGTTTTTTATTTTACCATTGACTTCCAATTTTATTCCATGATGATCTGATAGAATTCAGGGTAGTATCTCTATGTTTTTTGTATTTGCTAAGACTAACTTTGTGGGATAACATTATGTTCTATTTTGGAGAAGATTCCATGTGCTGATGAGAAAAAAGTGTATTCGCTGTTGGTGGATGGAATATTCTATATATGTCTGTTAAGTCTAAATTATTGAGTGCTGTATTGAGTTCTATAATTTGTTAATTTTTGTTTGGAAGATCTGTCCAGTGGTGAGAGAGGTGTGTTAAAGTTACCCAGTATTATTGTGTTGTGGTCTGTTTGATTCTTGAAGATGAGAAGAGTTTGTTTGATATACATAGATGCACCATTGCTTGGGGCATAGATATTTAAGATTGTTATGTCTTGTTGATGTGTGATTCCCTTAAGCAGTATGTACTGTTCTTTATCCCTATTCACTAACTTTGGTTTGAAGTCCACTTTATCTGATATGAGGAGAGAAACCCCTGCTTATTTACATGATCCATGTATGTGGTGTATTTTTCTTCATCCCTTCACCTTCAGTCTGTAGATGTCTTTTCCTGTGAGATGAGTCCCTTGAAGGCAGCATATTGTTGGGTCTTTTTTCTTAATCCAATCTGCCAGCCTGTGTCTTTTTATTGATGAGTTTAAGCATGAAAATTCAGGGGTATTATTGAAATATGGTTTGTATTCCTGGTCATTTTGGTTTATTTTCGGTTTTTAACTTGATTTGGTTTCTCCTTTTATTGGCTTTCCCTTTAGTGTAGTTCCTCTCTTTGCTGATTTTCATTGTTGTTTTTCATTTCCTCCTCATGGAATATTTTGCCAAGAATATTCTGTAGTGCAGGTTTTCTTGCTGTAAATTCTTTTAACTTTTGTTTATCATGGAAGGTTTTTATTTTATTATGAAATCTGAAGCTTAATTTTGGTAGATATAAGATTCTTGGTTGGCATTTTCTTTTAGAGCTTGGTATATGTTGTTCCAGGATCTCCTAACTTTGAGGGTCTGAGTTGAAAAATCTACTGAGATCAAATTGGTCTCCTACTATGTGGAATCATTCCTTTCTCTTGCGGCCTTTAAAATAACTCTAGACGTGGTTGGGGGAGGTGGGAGGAAGGAAAGGGGAATGGGCATAGTAATGATGGTTATTTGAGATGGTCATTACTACCCCTGGCACATCTATGAAGACTCTAATGGTGTGACTTTATCTGGTTTGCAATCAGAGAAATGGAAAAACTGAGCTTTGGTTATGTACTATGACTTGAAATGCATTTAAATAAAATAACTAAATTAAAAAAAAATTCTCTTTATTCTGTATGCTAACTATTTTCAATATAATGTGCCTTGGTGTAGATATGTTGTAATTTTGTACATTTGGTGTCCTGTATGCCCCCCGTGTATTTGATTTTCTGATTTATTCTTTACGTTTGGAAAATTATCTGATATTATTTCATTGAAGAGATTGTGCACTCTTTTGGTTTGAATTTCTGTGCCTTCCTCTATTCTGGTAAGTCTTGGATTTGGTCTTTTGATGTTATCCCATAATTCTTGGATGTTCTGTTCATGGTTTCTTACCCTCTTTACTGTGTGGTCAATTTTATTTTCAATATTGTATATTTTGTCTTCATTGTCTAAGGTTTTGTCTTCCACGTGATCTAGTCTGTTGGTGATGCTTTCTATTGAGTTTTTTAACCTGGTTTATTTATTCCTCCATTTCAAGAATTTCTGTTGTTGTTGTTTTTTAGAATCTCTCTTTTTTGAAGTAATCTTTTGCTACTTTTATTTTCTCTGTTATTTCTTTGTTGAAGTGATCAAGTGTTGCCTGTATTTGCTCTCTTGTCTCTTTGTTGGAGTAATCAGTTGTTGCTTGTATTTGCTCTCTTATGTTATTCTTTGATTTGCAGATCATTTTAATTATGTACATTCTGAACTCCTTCTCTGACATTTCATCTACTGCTCTCTGAATGGATTCTGTTATCATAACATTTTCATTTGCTTGAGGCTTTCTTCCCTTGGTTTTTCATGTTGTCCATGTGTGTTCTTCTCTTGCAATGCAAATCTGATGTATTACAGTTTCTACCCTATAATCTTGTAGTGTCCCTTCAGGTTACCAATACCTTGTCTTTAAGGGGGAGATCAACGTTTACAGTACCCATTGCAAACAGTATGCAACGATATATCTAATAGCTCCTGTTTAGACAATTACATTTTTTATTGCTATGAACAGTAATGATATGTTGGATTATCATCAGCCATATAGTCAGTAGGTTTGCATAAGGGTTTACAGTTTCTAATGGTGGACAGAGAGAGAAAGGGGGGTGTAGAATGAGATGTTAATGAGGTAGGATGTGAGAATATAAAGGTATTAGATTATAGGAGGAGTGAAAGGGGAATCAAAAGAAGTTGGCTATTAGGAGAAAAAAGAGAAGAGGGCACCCCCATGCATGGCTCTCCTTTGCCTCTGCAACAAGATGGTGTCTGTTAGCACACCTAGTAGGGATACCTGTGGTGTAACCAGGCCCACAGGGACCTTGGTGATGGTCTTTGAGGTCCTTTTTCTTTGTCCCTAGATGGAAGTGGTCACATCCCTAGTTGGTGGTGGCAGTAGTGTCAAACCTGTAGGTACCTTGCTGTTGAGCTTCCAGGTACCAGTTGGTGTCCCAGGATGGAAGCTGCCCCAACTAAAGGTGGCAGAGGTGGCAGTAGAGGTAACCCAAGATGGTGGCAGTGGTGTCCCAAGATGGAGGCGAATGCTTTCAGAGATGGGGATGCTTTGGCATTGGGCGGCCTGTGTGGCAATGATGCAGTGCTGTGGCATGCAGTGCTGCAGTAGGCAGCTGCCTCAAGGCCCTGTTCATTGTCCCTTGGTAGAGGCTACCATGTGGGAAGGACTGTGGCAGCGGCTGCAGTATCCCAAGATGGAGGTGGTCTGGGGGAGCCACATGCTGGTAGATGGGGATCTGCAGCATGGTCAGGTCCTCTCTCCACGTGGGCATGCATTTTTATATCATGAACTCAATGGGTATTTTTGTCTTTTTGGAAGTTGGGGGAGAGAGGGGAGAGGTGAGGAGAGGGGAAGAGTGTGTGTGTGTGCTAGCACGCATGTGCATGTATGCATAAAACTGTGGAGTTGTAGAATTAATTTCTGTCACTCCAGTTAGAAAAATTAGGTTTTTTTTGTTTGAAAACATCTGACTCACTTTCAAACAAATATGCTGATATCTATTTCTCTGTCATCTATGCCATTTGTTTTCTGTTGCTAAGATACTTAGGGAAAGCTAGGTACAGTGCCTTTCTCTGACTTCACCAACTTGAAATAAACTTTATCTTCTTGTGATTGATACTAAGTTTATGTCTGTGGTTGCCTCTGTTTGCCTTTTTCTCAAGGGACTCTGATGCACCTAAATTCAGAACTTCCCAATACATGCCAAAATCCCAGATTCTACCACCAGATTTGCTGTCAATGGAAATACATGGAAGAAGGGAAAGACAAGTCCTGTCATATGCCTTAATTAAGGAGGCTTAGCTTACTATGTATTCAGATTTTGTCTTTGTTTAAGCACTGTGAGTGTACCAGGAAAAATTTATGAGTAACAGGTATGTTTTCCTCTTCCAATTCTCTTGTAAAATGAAAAAAAGAAGCATGAAAGAAGACCAGGGTTGAGGTCAGGGGTGAAACATTGCAGGTACCTTCTCAGATACATTTTACAACAGAGTACATGTGGAGATTGAATATCAGGAAATTAATTCCCTTCAAACTACCTATAATTAATATTTCCTATTAGTTCCAGTCCTGAGGTGAGGCAGAACATCATGGTGGAAGGGCATCACAGAGGAAATATGCTCTGTTTGCAGCAACCAGGAAAGAGAGAGGGAGGAAGAGACCAGAGAAGATAAACTCTTCCAAGGGCACACCCCCAGTGACTTGCTTCCTCTAATTAGGTCCCACCCTCAGTAGTTCACTGGGCTGTCAATAGATTAATTCTCTGATGAGGTATGAGCCTTCATGATCCTATCACTTCCCAAAAGCTCCACCTCTGAACACATGAAACTTCAAGAGGAATGTTCCACATCTAAACCATAGCAGCAACCTAGACCACTAAAATTGAGTGTTTGTAGGAGTACATTGGGAGTTATTGGAAAATATTGACTATTATTCAGTATTCAGTAAGAAAACTGTCTAACTTTCAGGAAGAACTCTGAGGTCTTTCTCTGTAGCCTCAATATGTGGTCCTGAGTTAATTGTGGTTTTTAATCATTGATATTCTTGCTTTTTTGATGTGCAAATTATAAACTATCTTTAGTTTGGCTTCACTATGATCAATGTGTCTTTGTTCTTTTCATGTGGAGTGATAGGTAAAGGGGGCTTATTTTAAGTAGAGTTGTGATTTTGTTTTTTTCCTACTTGTAATTTCTTTTCCAAGGGAAAGTAGAGCTGTTGGGTTTCATGAGCAGTCTGGGTTCTTTATTCTGACTGGATAGAAGGAGAAGAAAATTGGAAAGCTACTACTCAAAGGATGCAGAAAAGACATTATTATTATTAAAATATATTTTATCACCAATTTTGCATATTCATATTTTTCTTTTATTTAGGTTTTTTAAAAAAACAATTTTACTTTAGGTCTTTGTATAAAAATGAAGTGATTTAAGGTTATGCATTTTGCTTTGAATATGAATTCAGCACCATCCTATACATTTTGATATGAAATATTTATATTTTTAGATTTTATAACAGTTTATAATTAAAAGTAAATATATATTTTTAAAATTTGTGTAAGTTTTAGATACAGTTGGGAATTTATTTCTGGGTTATTGATTTATTATTATAGTATACTCTATATCTTTTTATACAGCCTCCTTTTTAATTGTTTCCATTTGTGTCTAGACTGTATTTGGATTAATGAATTCCATTCTTTCTTCTGATTTCCATTGCTTCAAGCTTATACATGTTCCACCCTGCCCTAAACAATCTAGGGCTGAGGAAAATTTTTAGGCCAACCTGATTTTATTCTTTGAAGCCAGGCTGCATTTAATTTTTATTTGTGCTTCTTAGGACATTTCCTTATTATCTTAAAAGTACATTGCTATGATGTATACAGCTGTTGGTTGCTTTAGTCTTATTCTGTCTGAATTCATAGCAAATTCTATGTATTTGGACATATATCCAAAATATATGTCATTTGGACAGATACTGTCTCTTTTTTCCCCAATATTACTTAACTCTTCCAATTTAATTCTCCATTATTCTTTTAAAGTAGATGTTTGCCAGTAGTGTAAGACACATACATCTTTGACAACTTATTTATTTCTGGGTTATTGATTTAATATTACAGTATACTCTGTATCTTTTTGTACAGAGAAAATAACTAGAAAATAATAGAAATAATAATAATTTTCTAGATTTTTGACCTAGAAAATAACAGCACATTAAAACAGAGCCAGCCTTTGGGCACAGGTCAAAAGCCAAAGAAAGATTGAAAGGTATTGGAATGTTTTAGGAATTTATGGAAGAGACTCTTCAGTTCACATGTCTTAAGATAGGATTTTTTGTTTCTGAGCCCATAGGAGGTTACCAAAAATCAAATTAGAAATGGGTTAGGAGCTTTGAGGAACAGGCCCAAGGTAGCAGGGATAAGTGACAACCTGCTGATTTTAAAAGAGGGAGAATGATTTTAAAAATTCAAACATTTTGATGACTCTTTGGTTTAGGATGAAGGTAGCCTACATGCCACCTTCAGAGGTCCCACCAAAGACAGGCTGTGACTTCTGCTACACTTGGGTCTTTGGAGGTTGCATTGATTACTTTTGGATCCAGGGATGATGACAGTGTGCTCGACTTAAGAGCCCAAGAAGGTGTACTGCTACTTTTAGGAACATTTCCCTTGAATGTAATTACATGTTTTAAGTCTATTTTTTAGTTGTTGGTGGACACAATACCTTTATTTTTATTTTTATGTGGTATTGAGGATTGAACCCAGTGCCTCATGCGTACTGGGTAAATGTACTACCACTGAGCCACAATCCCAGCCCGTTTAATTATATTTTAGAAGACAGCTTGGGCCTAGGCTTTTGGGGAAATTTTTTAGAGAACACCCATTGCTTCCCCCAACCACTGTGTTGGTTGAATATGATATTTTATATATACATATATTATTATTATTATGAAGAATAGTTTTTATATTTTACCCATGTTTCATCTCCCTCCAATTGTAAGCTTATTGAGGATGGGGCAAAATTTAATGTTTCTCTACATTACTCAGTCAATAAATGTTTGTGGATGATTGTCTTAATGGTGAAGGCATACTTCTCAAAAGTCAGAAATATTAGTATACCTGTAATTAAATTTATATTAAATTAGTTTGGCAAGAAATTATGACTCCAGGCACTTGTTTAAAAAAATGATAATAATATAAACATTAGAGTTGGTGAATGGGGAATTGGTGTTTGCCTAATGTAAGTTCTAGAAAGACTTCTGATTTTATTAATTTTTATTGTTAAAAGTAAAAGGACTGGGTATTAGTTGTATTATGTTTCATCCTGCAGTGAATGAAAATACTTTTTAGAATAAGAAAACTAATACCTTCTATTTATATAGCACCTTTCTTCTGAACAGTTCAGAGCACTTTGCAGAAGTTATCTCATTAATCTCTTTGGCTTTCCAGCAGAATGGCTAGTAGGGAGGTTGGGAGTGCGTGCGTGCGTGTGTGCGTGCGTGTGTATGTACATGTGCACATTTTTATGTGGATTTCCTTACTCCTTTCCTTTACTTTTCAAAAGTTTGATATAATATAAGCTGGTTTCTGAATTTAATCTTGGCTCAAACTTGACATTTTTGTTAAATATCATGTTTTTAAAAGTTGCATACCACTTTTGGAATATTAAGACACATTTATTCATAAAGAAAGTTTTCTGGAAAAAATACAGCATCTTCTATCCATACACATCAGACCATTAATCAGAAATTGGAACCAGAAATGCTGTCAGGACGTGGATTTTAGCAGCAGCTTCCTGTTTTGACGTTTAAAATGAGATTTGATTTCTTAATAATTGCTTTTATTTTCATGCCCATTTTTTGGGTGAGCATTTGCCTAGGTGACAAAAGCAAGTGTTTGATAGAAAAAGTGAGTTAACAAAATTCTTTCTAATTTAACATTTTCTCTTTATATAGAGCAACCGTATTAATTTTCCTGGCATCTTTATTTCTTTGCCAGAACTTGCTCATTTGGGCAGTTGTTTATGCTGCATCTGTCATTTTCTTTAATTGATATTCATCTTCAGCAGCCATCAGTGCCTTCGTGGATTGCTCTCACAGCAGCTGCATTTTGGCAGTAAAATGGATCACAGCAAAACTACACCATTTTGATCTGAGTTGTGGCAGAATCTTTAATGGATTTCTTGATTGATTAAAGTGG
Source organism: Geosciurus inauris (assembly GCA_004024805.1). NCBI lineage: Eukaryota > Metazoa > Chordata > Mammalia > Rodentia > Sciuridae > Geosciurus > Geosciurus inauris. The sequence goes on along the minus strand of PVHX01000438.1, from coordinate 14,869 downwards.
AAGGGACTCATGAAGCCAAAAGAAAACTATCCCATTTCCCCTATCTCCTAAAATACTGATTCTGAAGTTTTCTCTTGGTTGTGCTTTACTTGGGTAGTGCGGGTTAGTTTTTCTTTTTCATCCCACAAGAATAAAAGGATTTTGCTTCTGTCTTTCTTACTGTGATCTTGGACCAGTGTGCAGACATAGCTAGGCAGCAAAGCTGTCCTTGATTATTGTGATGTACTGTTTCAAGTCCTTGTTGATGTCAAGGGTGAACTCCTTATCCTGGGCAGGCCTTACTGTGATTCTTTGAGTACATCGAGCCTCAAAGCTTCAAGAGTCCATGAGGCAAAGACCTTTTAAGGTATTATTTCATAGTCAGCTTCATTCTGTACCTAAGATAAGGGCTAGACAGCATTCACATCTGACCTGTTCTGCTATTGATGAAGGGATTACAAACCACACTCAGGGTTTTCATGGGTGAGGCAAGTGAAGGCTTCATAAGGCAGAAATTATCCAGTACTACCCCACCTGCTGTCCCCCACATACACCAACACACACTGAAATGTCTCCTGGAACAGAAATGACATTATGTCGTAAGTCTTTAATGTCATTCAAGCATAGTTAACCACTGAACTTTCATTATTAGCTAAACAATACCAAGTATGTTTTTTGGGCAGGGATGTTGATCATAGAAATATACAATGTGCAACATTATATTTTATCTATCCTTTTTAGAATATATATACTCTCTCATTTATCAACGAAGCACTCATTTTACTTAGAAATAATGGGCTATTGGCACAGTTTGCTGATTTTTTTTTTTTTTTAAATTCTCACACAAAAGGAAACACATAGTGCATCTCTAAAATGGACTTTCACCAAGGTCTTCCAGAACATGTACTCAAAGTGTTGTTTATCACTATCCTCAGCAAGAGTTGAGAGATTGCAGAGATTCTAACCTGGGACTCCTTATTTCTCTTGCTGGGGCTAGCTTGTAAATGATAGTAGTCAAAGAGGAGGAGGAGGAAAAGGTTATTATGACTTGTATTTCTGTGCCTTGTTTGGATGTGTAATGGACTCTTCAGGGATCATAGATCTGTTCTTATGCTGAGGCTTTGGAAGTACCGTTTTGTCCCCTGTAACCTAAAGCTATGTGGGGAGGCAGGTCCTGCCACCTTGGATGAGCATTGACTGCTGTGCAGAATTCATAGCTCACTAAACATGGGAAGCAGGTTCAGGTTCCATCTTTACATTCTTCCTCAAGCCAGATGTGGGGAAAAAATGTATTCTGTGGAGTGCAGAGTATGTGCTTTTGAGAATTAGCCAAGTGTAGTGTTGAATCATGGTCTCTGAAGTCAGATCATTTAGGTCCAATTATATATACAATTTACTACTTATGTGATTGAGGTAAATTACCTATATTTTAACTATTAGTGATCTTTTTTAGTGCCTGTTTACTTCCTCTTTGGGGCTCAGAGGGTCTCATATTCCATCAAGGACCATGTTGGTTGGAGAGCACCCAATGTTTTAGAATAGAAAGTTTGTGCATACATGTGTACATGCACACATGCATGAGCCTTAATTGAAATAAGAAGTGGGGCTATCTTAGCAGGATCACTGAAGGCCTTTTCTATTTGCATTTTGTTCCGAAGACAGAAAAGCAATTTACTCTAAAGACATTAATGTCATGTTGAATTTTAGAATTTAAGTATTGAATATCTATGTATTCCAAATTGAGCCCCCACAGAAACTGTGATTCTGCCAAGTGCTTATATGAGTGAAAAATGTGGTGAGTTGGATTCTGTATACTCAGAAGTCTTTTCCCTAGATTAAGCCAGATCATCAGAAATATATCTCTGGACTGGATCATATTATCTCTCCATAGAAATATTTTTATTGAACTAACTTTGTAAAAATACTGTTAACCTTTATTAAAAGACATTGTATGATGTGTCCTAGAAAGCAGGTTGCCCATATAATTGGAGGAGTTGTCAAAGACTGTCAAGGAAAGTGACTGTCCTGGGAGAACCCACTGAGGCAGTTCTCTGGGTGTTTGTGAAGTACATAAAATATTTGTAGCTACTGTGGTGAAGAAAGGGTTCCTTCTGAACTTACAGACACTGGGCATCAGGTAGTCAGGCAAGTTCCCTCTTGACATTGGTGGGTACACTTAGAGTCAAGGGTTTGTCCCACCCTAAGCAGATGCATATATGGAACTTTTGGCAGCCAGTTTGTAGTCTGTCCTTACTTCTTAATTTAACCCACTGTCCTTTTGTTTCTTTTTTCCTGCTTATTTTTAATTTTTCTATTTTTGTCTTTATCATATGCAACATCTTGTTGGGTAACAGAGTGGAAGTAATAAAGAGTATGTGTTGTCACTTTAGCTCCCATGAGCTATTTATTGTTTTTGACAATAATTAATTCCTGCCTGAATCAATTATTTCATTAGAAATTTCAGAATAATGATTTCCTGATTATATCATACCTTCTTCCTATATTGTTCTGCATTCTTTTTTAAAGTTAAGCTTCACCTTATCACCAGGGCATATTTCCATCCTCTTAAGAAGCAGGGTAAACGGTTAATGTTTTTCCCCTTTTATAGTTTTAAAAGTAAGGAGTTGGTTTCATAGCCATTTCAAATAATGATGGATAAGGTTTTCCCACTTCCCTTTGGCTTTTTCCTTCTTCTTTTGGCTTTTTAAAACTTTAATTCAAATCTGTCTATCAGTGCTCTTCCAAGCAGGATGACATACACGCCAGTGTGCACAGTCGGATTCCACTTTGAGCTCATCCTGAAAGTCAGTTAACCATTCCCACAAACTAATTCTCATTTCCAGAGATGCACATTCCTGAATATGAATTTTCAGTAATACTCCCTGTCTGGTTTGCTAGACTGAGGCTTCTGCTTTTCCTAGCACAAAGCACCAACACTCTTGCCATGATGTATTCATGGTTCTGCTTCAATGGTGGACCACCACCAATGCCAACTCTCTCGAGGCTATATCCCTATGGCTATTTTAATTGACCTCACCAAGATGTCAGCTCCTTAGCCACCCCAATGCCCCGAGTGACAATCCTTCCATAACCTGTACCCTTCATAAGCAGATGCCATGAGCAATACCATGAGCTCACCCCCATTGCTGTACCTAAAGGGTTAACCTACTTTGGGTGACAGACAGAGGCCAAACCAACCCACTAAATTAAAACGCCGTAGGACAGAGTGTTCTCAATGTCTTCTATCCTATCCAACAAACCCTCTGCATTTCCATAGTACATGCATGATACAAGGACCCCTCCAAATGTCCAGAAGACCCCATGCCCATCTCCTGCTGGAAAGGAACTCCCTATAACACAATACCCAATAATGGCCACCCAGTGACACAGACACATTGGTGCTAGAAATGAGGATAGCTGTGAAATTGAGGTTTGTTATTGGAATCAAGTGTCCAGCCCCATAACACTGAGAGTGCTTCTGAAGGAACTGAGTAGAAATGGCTTTGGATAGCACAGTGATTCCCTAAGGTACTTAGCACTGAGATAGTAATGCAGAAATGGAGGGTAGGACCAGTCAGAGGTCACAGACACTGATTTCATTTTTTAGCAAGGAGCAACTATCTGTAGGTTCTGTTAGTGCAGCGCAAGCTGCTACCAGTGGGAATAAAACCTTTGACTGAACTCAGGGATACTCGACCACTGAGCCATATCTCGAGCCCTATTTTGTATTTTATTTAGAGACAGCATCTCACTGAGTTGCTTAGCTCCTCGCTTTTACTGAGGCTGGCTCTGAACTCGCTATCCTCTTGCCTCAGCCTCCTTGAGCTGCTGGGATTATAAGCATGCGCCACTACGCCTGCTTGATATTTCTAAACCAGAAAGTAAATCAGTTTAGAAGAAAAGATGATAAATCATCTTCTAAGCCAGCTAAGAGCCTCCTTCCAAATATCCCTGGAATGTCCCAAATTGGGTTTCTGTTACTTTGAAGTCCAGTTAGATTGAAAGCACAGAGGGCAACAGCTGTGGTCTTTCTCAGATAGGTTTTGCAAGGTCTAAATGAGTCTTTCCAGGTGTTCAGACATTCTTGTAACCCTAAAGAAATGGGCTTTCTGGTATGGAAGGCTCAGAGGTACTGAATACACATTCTAATGTTATCAAGTTAATTATATAATTAAAATTTATAATGATATAATTAAGATATGCGCTGAGGTTGAACTCCATTTAGGATGGACAGGTAGCACCTATGCTAGACAGTATTGGAGAGAGAGAGAACTCCTAGCAAGACCAGAGACCAACATCAGGGGTCCACTAGGGCTATAGGCTTATTAACTTTTGCTGACAAGGTTAAAGGAAGAATTGACCTCTCAGGAAAGCCTGAGAGGCAGCAGTAGCTTGGGGGCAGCAAGGGGGCTTCAAGCAGGACCTTTAGCATCTACATAATTCATGGCAGGCACTGAAGTTGGTTAATCATGGAGGCACAGGGTTTCCCTTGGAAGGGGTCAGCGGTGTCTATGGAGCAGGGCCGCGCGGTGCAGTGCTAGCCAGGCACAGGCAGAGGGAACTTCAGGGCGCGGATTATTGCAGGAAGCAATCCAGCTTCCCCTGAATGCTAGCGAAGGTGCCCTTCCCCATGTAGTCAGTGAGACCTTCCTCTCACTTTTTCCTGTTCTCTTCTGGGCTGGGTTCCTTGAGCTTTTCCTGGATAGAAATCTTGGAGACTGAGATGGCCAGATAGACTTCCAAAGTTTCTTGAGAACCGGTATCTCTGCAGGGCTCCTGGCTTGCTTCCAAAGATTCCTCAGCTGGTCCACTTGTGACTTTATTCAGAGGCCAAGTGGTTTGAGCCTCAGTGAGGTCTGGAAATGGAAGGGAGGATGGTGGCTGAGGCTCACACGGGATCCTGGCTGGAGTTAGGATGTCAAGGCAAACTACCATATCTGGGCATCCTTTAGGGGAGGTTGGGGTCTTGCCTACCATGGTAGAGGTATGCTCCCGAGCAGATGGTGGCCAGATCCTGGTGATGAATTTGGACCTGGCACCTCAGCTGTGGCAACTGAATTTGCACACAGCTCTTCAGCTCTGGGGGCTAAATTTGCACACGGCATCTTGAGGCCATCCAAGCATAATGGGAGCCCCGGAGGCACCTGGCTTCTCCTGCATGCAAATGATTTGGCACAGGCAGCGTGCTGTCCTGGAGCATCCTCCATCACAGATTAAGAAATGACACGTGCTGCCGGGGACCAGACCCCGGGGACCAGACCTCATGCCCTACTCTGAAACAGAGCCAGCCTGTGGGTTATATGCGTAGTGCCAGCGCTTAGTGGACCCCAAGAAATGCACAACTTTCGCACTGGAGCCAAATTGTTTGACGGCTGGACTGTAGGAATAGGCTGTATTGCTGCTTGTTGTAGATGAAAAGTAAATGCTTGTGGATGTCTGCCATTGACCAGTCACTGAAGAAACTGTTCATCAAGCCTTGATCTGCCCCATTAAAGCTGTCGTGCTCAGTGGCATGCTGCATCAGAAGACGATGTGTCTTCAGAGAAGGTTTGAAGACAAACATCCCGCTATTGAAGCAGTCTGGCCATCCCGAATCAGGGCCTGCAGAAAATTCTTCCCTATCAAACAGCTCCTCGATATTGGATAGTACCAGAGTATCTGTATCCAAGAAGACACACTTGCTGTAGTGAATGAGAGTCCAGCAGTGGAGCTTGCTGAGAATGAACCCCAGCTCAAGTCTCTTCAGAAAGGCCAGGTGGATGTAGTCTTTGCTGTCCATCAGATTGAAACACCCATAACAGGACATTACTGAGCAGGCAGGACACCTGTGGGGTGATCAACACCACCAGCTTCCTGGTCATCCTATGATTTCCTCAAGGACAGTCACAGCACCAGGACCCCCTGGCAGTAGATGTCATTGGTGGCTAGTGTGACAGAGACCTGGTCGGTTACCGACATGGTGGGAGGTGTAGTAGCTGCGGGCTTGCAGAGGCTGTGTGTGCCTCGTGGCAGATGGATCCTCTAGGCCGGCACCGGCAGAGCCAGGAGCGGTTTTCAGTGGCCGGTGCAGAGTTCCAGGCCACAGGGCCCTTGCGGTGCTTCCCGCTTTTTCCTTCTTGATTATTATGGTATAATCATGAAATTTCCCAGATTCGCTGTTTTTCAATCAATTACAGACATTGTTCTTTGACATACAACTCTCACAAATGTTCCATGGCTGTTTTCAATCTATGTCCATATACAACCTTATAAATCTTTGAACACTTTCTTGCTTTCTGCCAGAATAAGGTGTCCAAAGCACGTGCTGAATCTCTTCTGAGAGTTGGAATCAGCCATTTCTTTGGGGAGTTCTGGTTCATATTAGTGAGGAAGGACCTAGAAATTCTGTGCAGTGGGGATGTTCATCGCTTCTAAGCTATTAAAATGTTTACGTTTAGTTTGATTTTTTTTAAGTCTAAGCCTTTTTTCTGACACTCAGAATCTTAAGGAGTAACTGAGAAACTTCTGTGTGAAAATCCTTTCACATTTTTCCTGGAAATTCACAGGATAGAATTCCAAAAGTGAGGCTGTTGAGTCAAGGATAAATGAATCTTAATTTAGAAAGATGCCACCAAATTCCTTTCCACAGGAGTTATACAATTTTGCTTTTCTAGTCTCTCAACAGTGTTGTCAAACTATAAAATTTGGTTGGTCTGATAGATTATAAACGGATCATGGTATTTTTGATTTATGTTCCTCTGATAGGAAGTGAAATTAAAATAATTTTTATTTAAGGACAAATTAATTGTATTTCCTTTTTTGTGAATGATTTGTTTCTGTAAATTTTGTATGTTTTCATTAGCTTTTTGATTGTTCCCCATTCCCAAAATATTTAGAGCCCTTCATATATTGACCCCTTTGTCTGTACTATATGTTGCAGTGTTTTTTTTTCCTTAATATTTTTTAGTTGTCAGTGGACCTTTATTTCATTCATTTATTTATATGTGGTGCTAAGAATCAAACCCAGTGCCTCATGCATGCTAGGCAAGCGCTCTACCACTGAGCCACACCCTAGCCTCCTGTTGCAGTCTTTTCCCCCCAATTTTTGGTGTTTTCATTTTTGTCTTTTGGGGGATGTGTGTATATATGAATGATGCAGAAGTTTATATTTATAGATCTATGTTTATATATGATAAAATATGTAATGTAGTCACACAATAGATTTTGGCTTTCTTTATTTTTTTTTTACTACTGGTGATTGAACCCAGGAGTGTTCTACCACTGAGATACATCTCCAGTTCCAATTAATTTTATTTTGAGACAGGATTTGCTAGGTTGCTGAGACTAGACTTGAACTTGCAATCCTCCTGCCTCAGCCTTCTGAGTAGCTGGAATTATAGATGTGTACCACTGTGCCCAGCTACCAATGCATTTAATAGTCAAATTTCTTAATATTTTCTTTTCATGGCTTCTGGAGTTTGAATCATAGTTAGAAATTCTCTACTTTGCGGTTATGAAGGCATACACTTTGTTTTTATAGCATTATTTGTATTTTAGATTTAAATCTTTATCCCACTTAGAGTTTATCCTGTGCAAAGTATGGAGTCCATTTTATCTTTTCCAAAATGGCTATCAGTTGCTATGCCACATCTTTTTTGCAAATTGATTTTTTTAAATTTTATTTTTAATTGGCATAATATTTGTATTTATTTAGGGGGTATGGTATAATAATTTGATATATGTATACAATAAGTAGTGATCCAAATAGGGTAATTGACATATCTATCTCCTCAAATACTGTCTTGTCTATATGTTGGGATTTTTAAATTTTTCTATCTACAAATGTACCTGTGTTTCCTGCCTGCAAATTAATTTTCATTTACTGTTTTGAGATATATCAGTTTGTTTAATTCCAAAATGTAGTTAGCTATATTTTTGAACTTTATTTTTGCACTATCAGAAATCAAACCCAAGGCCTCACTGAGCCACATCACATCACCAGCCCTACTTCTGAACTTTTAGACTTTCCCTTTTTTCGTTCACTCATCTCTGTCACTTGTTTACATTATTTAATTCTACTTTATTTAATATCAAGATATTGAATCATACACTCTTTGGTTTCCATTTTTCTTGAACACATTAACCCTAACCTATTTTGAATCCTTTTGATTCATTTTGTGTTAGGTGGCTCTTGTACCTGACATGGAAAAGGATTTTCCTTAATTAATGTGAAGCTTATTGAGTTAAGACTTTTTGTATCTATTGGTAAGACCAATATGATTGGTTTAATTCTATGATGTTACCTTATACATTGTGTGTTTGGATATTTTGATTTTTCTTAATATGATTTGTTTAGTAATGGTTTTTGTATTTCCTGTGTTTACAGAGGTATACATGTAAAATTTTTTTTTTTTTGGTTGGTTGGTTGGAACCAGGGATTGAACTCAGGGGCACTCAACCATTGAGCCACATCCCCAGCCCTATTTTGTTTTTTATTTTTAAGATTTTTTTAAAAAAACAGAATACATTTTAATTCATAGTATACATATGGAGCACAATTTTTCATTTCTCTGGTTGTAAACAAGTTAGAGTCACACCATTCATGTCTTCATACATGTACCTAGGGTGATGATGGCCATCTCATTCCACCATCTTTCCTATCCCCTATCCCCTCTCTACCCGCCCTTCCCCTTTGCCCTATCCAAAGTGCCTCCATTTCTTCCTTGCTCTCCACTCCTACCACCATTATGGATCAGCATCCACTAATCAGAGAAAACATTTGGCCTTTGGTTTTCTGGGATTGGTTCACTTTGCTTAGCATGATATTCTCCAAATCCATCCATTTACCTGCAAATGCCATAATTGTATTCTCTTTTATTGCTGAGTAATGTTCCATTGTGTATATATATCACAGTTTCTTTGTCCATTCATCTATCAAAGGGCATCTAGACTGGTTCCATAGTTTAGCTATTGTGAATTGTGCTGCTATAAACATTGAAGTGGCTGCGTCACTGTAGTTATGCTGTTTTTAAGTCCTTTGGGTATAGACCCAGGAGTGGGATAGCTGAGTCAAATGGTGGTTCCATTCCACGTTTTCTAAGGAATCTCCATACTGCTTTCCAGATTGGTTGTACCAGTTTGCAGTCCCACCAGCAATGTATGAGTGTGCCTTTTCCCTGACATCCTCACCAACACTTACTGTTACTTGTATTTTTGATAATTGCCATTCTGACTGGCATGAGATGAAATCTTAGTTTTGATTTGCATTTCTCTAATTACTAGAGATGTTGAACATTTTTTCATATATTTGTTGATCGATTGTATTTATTCTTCTGAGAAGTGTCTGTTCAGCTCCTTAGCTCATTTATTGATTGGATTGTTTGTTTTTTTTTGTTGTAAAGTTTTTTGAGTTCTTTATATATCCTGAAGATTAGTGCTCTATCTAATGTCCCTGTGGCAAAAATTTGCTCCCAGAATGTAGGTTCTCTCTTCACCTCATTGATTGTTTCTTTTGCTGAGAAGGTTTGTTAGTTTGATTCTCGGTTTTATTTCTTGCGCTTTAGGAGTGTTGTTAAGGAAGTCAGGTCCTATTCTGACATGATGAAGACTTGGGCCTACTTTTTTTTTCTATTAGATGTAGTCTCTGATCTGATTCCTAGGTCTGTGATCCATTTGGAGTTGAGTTTTGTGCATGGTGAGAGATAGGTGTTTAGTTTCATTTTGCTACATATGGATTTCCAATTTTCCCAGCACCATTTGTTGAAGAGACTATCTTTGGTCCACTGTAAGTTTTTGATGTCTTTGTCTAGTATGAGATAACTGTGTTTATGTGGGTTTGTCACTGTGTCTTCTCTTCTGTAATAGAGTAGTTTGTGAGAGAGTTTGCCAATTTTATTTATTTTTTCAAAGAACCAACTTTTGTCAATTTTTTTTTCTTTCACTTTCATTGATTTCTGTCCTGATTTTCATTATTTCATTGGTCTAGATGTCTATTTTGGTGCCAATCCTATGCTTTTGTTTTTACTATATCTTTGTAGTGTAGTTTAAGGTCTGGTATTGTGATGCCTCCTGCTTCACTCTTCTTGCTAAGGATCACTTTGGCTATTCTGAGTCTCTTATTTTTCCAAATGAATTTCATGACTGCTTTTTCTATTTCTATAAGGAATATCATTGGGAATTTAATTGGAATTGCATTGAATCTGTGCAGCCCTTTTGGTGATATGGCCATTTTGATAATATTGATTCTGCCTATCCAAGAGCATGGGAGATCTTTCCATCTTCTAAGATCGTCTTCAATTTCTTTCTTTAGTGTCCTATAGTTTTCATTGTAGAGGTCTTTCACCTCTTTTTTTAAATTGATTCTCAAGTTCTGTTTTTTTTTTTTTTTTTTTGAAGCTAGTGTGAATGGAGTAGTTTTCCTAATTTCTCTTTCAGAGGGTTCATCGCTGATGTGTAGAAATGTATTTGATTTATGGGTGTTGATTTTATATCCTGCTACGTTGCTGAATTCACTTATTAATTCTAGAAGTTTTCTGGTGAAATTTTTTGGATCCTCTAAGTATAGAATTCTGTCGTTGGCAAACAGTGATAGTTTGAGTTCTTCTTTTCCTATTGGTATCCCTTTAATTTCTTCCTAATTGCTCTGGCTAGAGTTTCAAGGACTATGTTGAGTAGAAATGATGAAAAGAGGACATCTTGTCTTGTTTCTGTTTTTAGAGGGAATGCTTCCAGTTTTTCTCCATTTAGAAAGATGTTGGCCTTGGGTTTAGCATAGATAGCTTTTACAAAGTTGAGGTATGTTCCTACTATCCCTAGTTTTTCTAGTGTTTTGAACATGAAAGGGTACTGTATTTTGTCAAATGCTTTCTCTGCATCAATTGATAAAATCGTATGATTCTTACCTTTAAGTCTGTTGATGTGATGGATTACGTTTATTGATTACTATATGTTGAACCAACCTTGCGTCCCTGGAATGGACCCCACTTAATCATGGTGCACTATTTTTTAAATATGTTTTTGTATGCAGTTTGCCAAAATTTTATTGAGAATTTTTGCATCTATATTCATCAGGGATATTGGTCTGAAATTTTCCTTCTTTGATGTGTCTCTTTCTGGTTTTGGTATCAGGGTGATACTCACCTTGTAGAATGAGTTTGGAAGGGTTCCCTCCTTTTCTATTTCTTCCTTCTTTCCTTTCCTTCCCTTCCCTTTCCTTCCCTCCCTTCCTTCCCTCCCAGTGATTGAACTCAGGTGTACTCAATCACTGAGCCACATCCCCAGCCCTATTTTGTATTTTATGTAGAGACAGGGTCTCACTGGGTTGCTTAGTGCCTCGCTGTTACTGAGGCTGGCTTTGCACTTGGGATTCTCCTGTCTTAGCCTCCCAAAGTGCTGGGATTACAGGCATGCGCTACCGTGCCCAGCTCTCCTTCTCTATTTCATGGAATAATTTGAGGTTTATTGGTATTAATTCTTCTTTGTAGGTCTTATAGAACTTGGCTGAGAATCCATCTGGTCCCAGGCTTTTCTTGGTTGGTAGGCTTGTGATGGCATCTTCTATTTCCTTGCTTGAAATAGATCTGTTTAAGTCGTGTATGTCCTCCTGGTTCAGTTTGGGTAGATCATATGCCTCTGGAAATTTTTTGATTTCTTTGAGGTTTTCTATTTTATTGGAGTATAAATTTTCAAAATAGTTTCTAATTATCCTCATTATTTCAATAGTGTCTGTTGTGATATTTCCTTTTTCATCATGGATTTTAGTAATTTGAGTTTTCTCTCTCCTTCTTTTCGATGGGGTGGCTAAGAGGTTGCCAATTTTATTTATTTTTTCAAAGAACCAACTTTTGTCAATTTTTTTTCTTTCACTTTCATTGATTTCTGTCCTGATTTTCATTATTTCCTGTCTTCTACTTGTTTTGGTGTTGCCCTTTATCTCTTTTTCCAGGACTTTGAGATGTAGTGTCAGGTTGTTTATTTGTTGATTTTTTTTTCTTCTTTTCATGAATGAGCTTAATGCAATGAAGTTTCCTGTTAGCACTGCCTTCATAGTGTCCCAGAGATTTTGATACGTTGTGTCAGAGTTTTCATTTACCTTTAAGATTTTTTTTATCTCCTCAATGTCTTCTGTTATTCATATGTCATTCAGTAGCATGTTATTCAGTCTCCACGTGTTGGAGTAGCTTCTATTTTTTAATTTGTCATTGAATTCTAATTTTATTCCATTTTGGTCAGATAGAATGCACAGTAGTATCTGTTTTTTTGTATTTGCTAAGACTAGCTTTATGGCATAACATATGATCTATTTTGGAGAAGGATCCATGTGCTGCTGAAAAAAAGTGTATTCACTTGTTGATGGATGGAATACTCTATATATGTCTGTTAGGTCTAAATTATTGATTTTTTTTTATTGAGTTCTATGGTTTCTTTGTTTAGTTTTTGTTTAGAAGATCTATCCAGTTGTGAGAGAGCTGTGTTAAAGTCACCCCCCTATCATTGTGTTGTGATATATGTGATTCTTGATGTCAAGAAGGGTTTGTTTGATATACTTAGATGCCCTATTATTTGGAACATAGATATTTATGATTGTTTTGTCTTGTTGATGTATGATTCCCTTAAACAGTATGAAATGACCTTCTTTATCCCTCTTCACTAACTTTGAAGTCTACTTTATGTGCTATGGGGATGGAAACCTCTCCTTGTTTTTGCAGTCCATGTGAATGATACATTTTTTCCCCATCCTTTCACCTTCAGTCTGTGGATGTCTTTTCCTGTGAAATGAGTCTCTTAAAGGCAGCATATTATTGACTCTTTTTTTTAAATCCAATCTACCAGTCTATCTCTTTTCATTGATGAGTTTAGGCCATTGACATTCAGGGTTATTATTGAGACATGGTTTGTATTCCCAGTCATTTTGGTTTATTTTTGGTTTTTAGCTTGACTTGGTTTCTCCTTTGATTGGCCTTTCCTTTAATGTAGTTCCTCCCTTTGCAGATTTTCACTGTTGTTTTTCATTTCCTCTTCGTGGAATATTTTGCCAAGAATATTCTGTAGTGCAGGCTTTCTTGCTGTAAATTCTTTTAACTTTTGTTTATTGGAAGGTTTTTATTTCGTTATCAAATATAAAGCTTAATTTTGCTAGATAAAAGATTTTTGGTTGGCATCCATTTTCTTTCAGAGCTTGGTATATGTTATTCCAGGCTTGTCTAGCTTTAAGAGTCTGGGTTGAGAAATTTGCAGAGATCCTTATTGGTTTCCCTTTATATGTAATCTGGTTCCTTTCTCTTGTGGCTTTTAAAATTCTCTCCTTATTCTGTATACTAGGCATTTTCATTATATTGTGCTTTGGTGTAGATCTGTTGTGATTTTGTACCTTTGGTATCCTATAAGCCTCTTGTATTTGATTTTTCAATTCATTCTTTATGTTTGGAAAATTTTCTGATACTATTTCATTGAATAGATTGTTCATTCCTTTGGTTATAACTCTATGCCTTTCTCAGTGATTCTTAAATTTGGTCTTTTCATGTTATCGCATAATTCTTGGATGTTGTGCTCATGGTTTCTTACCCTCTTCACTGTGTGATCAAATTTATTTTCAAGGTTATATATTTTTCTCTTCGTTGTCTGAGGTTCTGTCTTGTTTCCAAGTGATCTAATCTGCTGCTGATGCTTTCTGTTGTTTTTAAGTTGATTTGTTTCTTTCATTTCCAAGATTTCGTCTTGTTTTTTTTTTTAAAGTATCTCTATCTCCTTATTGAAGTATTCTTTTGCTTCCTGTATTTACCTATGTAGCTTTTTATTGAAATGATCTTTTGATGCCTGTGTTTGCTCTCTTATCATTCTTTAAGTCACAGAGCATTTTAATTATGTGCATCTTGAACTCCTCTGACATTAATGTAGTATCTTGGTTTGTTTGGGGCACTTTCTTTTCTGTTTTCATGTTATTTGTGTTGTTTCCCCTTCTTGCACTTGATATTGCTTCTGGGCCCCAGCTGGTGTCCCAAGCTGGGAGTTGCCCCAACTACATGTGGTCATGGCAGTAGCGAGGATAATCCAAGATGGTGAAAAAGGTGCCCAAGATGGAGGCGTCTGCTTTCAGAGATGGGGTCTCAGGGTGAGCCCAGTGGTGGCATTTGGTGATATGTTTGGAGATGCAGCCTTGTGACGGGCCGCTGTCTCTAGACCCTGTCAGGTGTCCCCACGTGCAGGCTACTTCAGGAATGGTACTATGGCAGTGGTTGCAGTGTTCCAAGATGGAGGTGACTGGGAGAACCCCATGCTTGTAGATGGGGTTCCACATGGGTGCTGTAGCCAGGGGTCCTGCATGGGTGGGCAGCCAATGGTCCTGTGAAGTATGTGGGCGCTGATGCTGGTGGTCCTTCATAGGAGTGGGTTCTGTGTGGGCAAGCAGCCGGGGTCGTGCGCAAATGCTGAGGCCAGGAGACCCACATGGGCACGTGGCCTGGATTCTTGAACAGGAGCAGCTTTTGGGGATCCTCTAATAACTTGCAGAGAAACAATATTCCCACTGCTTGAATCCCAGGTCATGACAAGGAATGCAGTGTCCCTCTAGGCCACCATCTTCTGTTTCCTATTTTGTATTTTATTTAGACATAGGATCTCATTGAGTTGCTTAGCACCTTGCTGTTGCTTGAGGCTGCCTTTGAACTCAGGATCCTCCTGTCTCATCCTCCTGGACTGCTGGGCTTATAGATGTACGCCACCGCGCCTGGCTACAGCGGTCTATATTTTTGTGTTAATAACTTTCATGATAGAAGATTCACAAAAACCTCTCAAGTTCTTTTAGGTTAGACTGCATCTAGTGGCTTTGTAAATTGAACAACAATAAAAATAACTTATAATTTCTTCCAGATTCCTCTCCTACTCTTCCACTCCCACATTTGGTTAACCGTTT
>PVHX01000437.1:128729-306839 GCA_004024805.1 Geosciurus inauris | reverse complement strand
AAGCCTGTAATCCCAGCACTTAGGGAGGCTGAGACAGGAGAATCGCGAGTTCAAAGCCAGCCTCAGCAACGGCGGGGCGCTAAGCAACTCAGTGAGACCCTGTCTCTACATAAAACACAAAATAGGGCTGGGGATGTGGCTCAGTGGTCGAGAGCCCCTGAGTTCAATCCCCAGTACCAAAAAAAAAAAAAAAAAAAAAAAAATTTGTAAAACAGGGATAATACCATCTAGCTTAGAGAATTACTGTGAGGAAATCAGGAACATAAAGCACCTGGTCCGTTGACTAACTCCTGGTGATTATTCATTAAACGAGAGCTATTATTGAAGTGTAGTTTGACTGGAGTACAGATGGAGTGCTCCCCTCACCAGGCCATTTTTCCACAAGAAGTAAGTCCAAAATGTATTGCATTTACTCTGCGCTCCCTATGCACATTCATCTATTGTCCAACTTGAAAAATGAAGCTGAAAATGACTAGTCTTGTGTTTCAAGTATAAAACACTGCAAATGTGATGCATTGGCGTATCGGTATAAGATCGCTTTGAATATAGAAGGAATAAAAATATATGTGTGTTTTATTTCTGCTGAAAATTATTTTTTCCTTACCAACCAGGTTTGTTTGTTTGTTTATTTATTTTTTATTTATTTTCATTTTCAGTTGCTCCTACGATTCAGGAAATTAAATCCGGCACTGTGATCCCCGGACGCAGCGGATTGATAAGGTGCGAAGGTGCAGGTGTGCCGCCTCCGGCCTTTGAGTGGTACAAAGGAGAGAAGAAGTAAGGACTTTGCGATTATTACTGTGTTTCAAGCACTTTGAGCTAATGTGTTTGTGTTTTAGATACTTACTTTAAGCAATTTCTTTAACTGGCTTGAATGATTCTCAGCAGCCTCCTCACAGGCAGGCAAACCGAAGGGGCCCACGTGGGAGGGATGAGTAGCTAATAGCATGCAGAAGAAAAGTCCACATTGGTTTATATAATCTCAGAAATGCCTGCAAATCCCCCAGTGCCGATGCCTTTCATTTCTTTCCTTCCTTTCTGAACCAGCACACCAAGCCTCTTCCTAGCAACCCTGTTTACTTGGGAAGTAAACCTGCTTCTAAAGGACTTGAGCAGAGCTGCCAGGAGAGCACTTCAAACGCAAAGGAGCTGCGGACTCTGCCTGACTTCCTTGATAAGCTCAACTCTTGCACCTGCCTGACTCTCCCATAAGACAGTTCAATGTTTTGTTTTATAGGACACTGCGTTTTAGATACTCTATCACGAAGGCGTCTGTAGAGGAGATAAAATACATAGTTAAAGAACTAACCAGGGGATTTGGGGCTACTCTAACATCAGCTCTGTATGATTGTACCCTAGAGAAACCCCAGAAGTCCTAGTAAGAGCTTTTGAACAAGAAAAGACAAGAGTTGACGACTTTCTTCTTTTTTGAACCAGTAGGCTCATTCATACCTCTTCAGCTGCTCTTATCAAGCCATCTAGGAAGCATGAGCCCCCTGTTGGCTAACTAAAAGATATAATACAGAGGCGAGGATTATTATCTATACTATATATTTTGCTTCAAAACTAGGGAGGGACAAACTCAAGAAAAATGTTAGGCTGAATCATATTAAATTGCTATACTTTAATAAAAACAAAAAAGCCAAATATTGACAATTCCATATAGTTCAACACAGTTGTATGGGGTTTATTTACTCAGGTTCTAGCTCAAAATTAATTGCCACTAATGTCCAAAGAGGAACCTGGCAAACTCACACAAGAACATACATATTGCCATGATAGGTGAAAATGGATGATATAAGCTAGTCCTTTGATTTGAAATTGGAATCAAAAAGTGATTTGTAGAAGATGGTCTTCAACTTTAACACTGGACATAACTTAAAGGCTAGTCCTATAACTATCTCAATTGTACTGAATGTCTCACAGTGGGTTTACCTCAAAATTTTGCAGCTATTTTAATGCTTATATTTCAGGTTGTTCAATTTTTTATTCTTTTTACTAATTAATTTATGATTTTTGCTAAGTCTATTTGGGGCTTTGTGGCATTTTTTTATAATACTGAAAACTAGATTAAAAGATTGGTGGGGCTGGGATTGTAGCTCAGTGGTAGAGCATTTGTCTCGCATGCGTGAGGCCCTGGGTTCGATCCTCAGCACCACATACAAAGCAATAAAATAAAGACATTGTGTCCACCTACAACTAAAAAAATATTAAAAAAAAAAGATTGGTGGTCACCCTCATCACACCTACAAGACTATATGTCTACAAATATAGCCTTTCTCAGATCCTCATAACCCAGATTGAAAAGTTGTCAGTTTATGATTATCTACATGGACAAACATCCAGTAGAGTGCTTCTGAATAATTTGAAAGGTATGGAACTTTTTGTTCAAACATTATCTTATTTGGGAAGTAATATCTATGAACATAGCACTTACGTGGTAGATGTGAAGTGAATGAAGCCTCTATTCTACCTGTCCAGAACTCCCCTCAGCACATCTTTGGAATAACCCCTTAAACCCTCAGTTCCCCACAAAAGAGTTTAAATACATTGACTTAACACTATTTACCTCTCTTGCAAAGTCATTTTTAATATATGCTATTAATTTCATAATAGCTAACAATCATAATTATTTCTTGTCATCCAAGTGAGAACTCCTTTGTTAAAGCCAAATAGTTTCCAGTTCTTTGTGATGTCCTGGATTTTTTTCCCCCTGCTCTCTCTCTCTCTTTCCCTTTTCTAAATTCAGAAACCATTGTCAAAAAAGTCTGCAATAATTCTCAGTCCACTTTCTTGGCCTCACTTTATATTGCAAGGGTCCAATTTGTACTCATAATCATAGCTTCAGTGATATTTTTTCCTACTGGGATGATAGACTACAGCTTGTATTAGATTTTCAAAAAAAGTTTAAGAGCTACTTGCTAACAAGGAAAAAATTGATTCTCCCCAATCAATGTTTTCCCCAACACACTCATACACCTAGGGAAAACCTAGCAACTGTGAAAATCAGATGCATTTTTGAAAGGCAAACATATTTTCAGTTCTGAGTGAAGTATATATTTATCATTTTCACAGTTTCATCTAAGGAATTATTCAAATTTTCATATATTACTAGATTAAATAATTTCCTTTCCAAACTATTGTAATGTAAAGTATATGTAAAGAGAAGGCTTATGGTTACTGAATGGTTGTTACTATATTCCCTAAGTGGATCTACCATCAAGTTCCAGGCTATTCAAATAGTTACTTCATCAAAATGAAAAACTATCAGTATTTGATAGGTAGTGTTCTAAGTTGCTAACAAATATTAACATTTATTCTCATAACAAACTGATGAGAAATATACTATTATTTTTATTATATTTTGCTTGTGGTAAACAAAGTACAGCATGGTATTAAGTAATTTGTACAAGTTTGTGCAGTTGGTGGCAGAGCTGGGATTTAAATTTAGGAAGTCTTGCAAAAGTCTTGCCCAAGGATAAAACCCTTCTACTATGGCACCTAGTATAGGTCATGGCTCTGCAGAGTTTATCAAAAATAATTCTAAACGTCAATAATAAATACCAAGGGTATGGGCATTTCAGGTTGATCATGGACTTGCAAACTAGAATAGTGCTTATACAGATACTCACAACTTCCCAATTTATTTAGTCAAGGATACAGAAAAAAATGGAATCAGGTGCACACATGGCAGAGACACATTTCAGAGTTGTCTTCCTTGACCTTTGAGACCCTGTCCAGGAGCGAGATGCTGTCAGAGATCTTGTCAAAATGGAGAAAGAGTTTTTGTAAACTCTGGAGAAATTCTGTTTCCTAGAGATCTTTGAAAATTGGAACTTACATGAATAGTCAAAAATAATTCACATCACTTTTTTTACATGTTAGGAAATGTTTATACATATACATATATCTTAAATCAAGTTTTTCAAAGTCAGAATTTCATTCAGACAAATATATAGAAAACAGAGCCTCTGCCTGGACATCCTTAGCCTTTTTTTTTTGGATGCAGTTCTTCATCCTATAAAGTCCATTTTCTATGTGCTGAAAATAATCAGCTTGAAACCCTTTTTAAAAAGAAACTCTATAAAATTAAACCCACTTTAAAGAAAAGAAAGAAATATATACTTAAGGAGAAAAAAAAAAACACTTTCCAGGTCTTTAAATTCTTTTTTCTCATTTATTCTACACACTTCTGTGAGTTCAGATTTACTGATAATAAAATCTAATGCACAAGAGACTTGAAATAACCAGTCCAAGAGCACTCACTTTAAGATGCCTTCAAAACACATTTTAGATTTGTCAATCTCTCAGCCCCATGTTCTTTACCTTGTATCTACTATCACTGTTAGTTATTTATCACAAATTAACAAATTAAACCTAAATATAATAGCTTAACAGTACCTGTGGTCAGGAATCCAGGAGAAGTTGGACTTGATGGTTATGGCTCAGGAGCTCTCAAAACGTTGACATCAAGAAGTCACTTGTGCTGGCCATCTGAAGGCCTGGTTTGGGCTGCAGGATCTGTTTCTCAGGTAGCTCATCCCACATGCCCAGCAAGCTAGTGCTAGTGATAGGTGCTAGCAGGTGGCCTCAGGCAATTGCCATGTGAATATCTTCATAAGGCTACTTGAATATCTTCCTAACATGGCCATGGGCTTCCACCAGAATTAGTGATCCAGGAGAGCAAAGTAGAAGCTGCTGTATCTTTTATGACCTGGTCTCAGAGTCATGCTGTGTCATTTCTGCAAGGTCTTATAGCTTCACAGGACAACCCTATTTAATGTGGGAGGGGACAAAGCAGAGACATGAATATCAAGAGACAAGAATCGTCAGATGCCATCTTCAAAGATGGCTTCTAAAGTATCTCTATTATAGATTATCTAATTGTTTTTTATATTAGAAGTAACAGGCATTTGACTTGGTTTATTGCCCTGTTTAGATAAGCATTTTGACAGTAACAAAAAGTATATGTTTATTATTAAAATATCACTCTTTTGTGTAACACAGTCATTTTTAACTCTTTAATCTCTTTCAGAATACCTAACAGGAACAGTCCCAGCAGGCTTAATGTTGCTCTCATACATTTTAGAATTGGTAAACTCAAGAGTTTGGAGATTAATTATATGGAGTGCCAAAAATTTAACCTCTTCTCTTGAAAATAGAGAAGGTTGATAAGAAGAAATATACTCCTTATATGCAATAAAAGGACATTTCAGAACATCCAATGTAACTTTAAGCTAAAAATGTCTTTAATAATATGAAATTAAATTAATCTATTGCTTAATACTAGTACAGTCTCTTGGGATTAAGGCTAAACCATACATTGTAATGGACTGACATTTCAAAAGGTATTTCAAAAGTATGAGTTATGTATCACTTTGTGAAATCAACATTACAATCTTGTCTTAGATCAGAATTTTGCTAAATGCAAAATTTAGCAATTTATGTGGATGAATTCTTTCCTCTTCTTCATTTCCTGAAATTCATATCTGACACCTGAAAAGTTATACCTTCTGATTTCCTACGGGCAGTTTAACTGCTCTCAGTTTTTGGTGGTGGATACAATTTAGTCATTCCACAATATATAAATATATCAAAGCATCACCGTGTAGCCCCCAATATATACTATAATTGCTTGTCAATTAAAATAAAATGTTAAATAAATAAATACATATTTAAAATATCATTTTATTCACTTTGCCTGCTCTTAAGTAAAGGGCCAATTATAGCTATGCATTTTGGAAATCAATTTCAACATTGTTTCTTTTTAATCTTTCATCATAATTTGAGATAGGAATGCAAAAGTTACAGATACTATAAATATAAATTTCTCTTATGAATGAAAAAATATAATAAAACATTAAAATTATCAATGTATCAGTCAAAAACTAACATGCATTTTGAATCTTTTGCATTTGATAGTATGACAAGTATACTATCTTGACTTTTTAAGTCGTGTGGTTCAAATTTAGTCCATGCATTTGTCAGTCATTATTTACACCACTCTTAGAGAAAATGCAATAACCATTACCATTTTGCCTTGGTGAGAAGGACATCTATGTGTATATTTATGTGTATGAAGCATGCATAACCAAACATACACAAAAATATATCAGGAGACAGTGAATAGACTGGAAAGGGCCTACAATCAACCATATAGAGTACTGAGTACCTTATTCCATGTATACTTTACACAGAGGCATGTCACTTACCAGGCGAATGTCAAGTTTCATGTCAGACAATGATTTTTCATTTTTTGCCTTACAGAGGTAAGAACTTGAGATATCATAATTATGTCAGTGACCATTCCTCTCCTCCTGCCTACTCTAGATATTTACTATTTAATTGTATAGCAGGCCGTAAATTTCACCTATTGAAGGAATTTAGTATGGAGCTTCTATCTTACTTCTTAAATTTTTAAGGAATTCAGCAGAATGAGTTAAAATATTTCTTTGGGTCTTCAGCGATCCTCTTTGTCACGGACTTTATTCACATCAAAATTACAAACTCATGTCAGGCACGGTGGTGCACACCTATAATCCCAGCAGCTTGGAAGGCTGAGGCAGTTCAAAGCCAGCCTCAGCAAAAGTGAGGCACTAAGCAACTCAGTGAGACTCTGTCTCTAAATAAAATACAAAACAGGGCTGAGGACTTGGCTTAGTGGTCGAATGCCCCTGAATTCAACCCCTGGTACCTGCCCCCCCCAAAAAATATATAAAGACTCATTACATTTGTATAATGCACTATGATTTTCAAAGAATTGTCCTATATGGTAGCTTTGCAAAATGTTTACATTGTATATTTCACTTACAAAGAGTCAGTTCTTCACGATTGAGGTGATACATGAAAGAGGAATAAAAGATGCATGAGAAACGTGAAGTACTATACAGGGCACATCTTGTATTTTACTCATTACCTAAACTGGAAAAATACACATGATGAGAGGTCCATATCTTGCTGCCCTTTAATTGCTCCTCACTCTCACATACCTCTCATAGTGTGTGCATCTCTCCTTTCCATGTGAGAGTCTAACATTGAAGGTGTATGTTTAATAACATAGCTCTAAAACAACCCAGCAACATCATCTGCTGCTCAATCATGGACAAGCAGTGGTCAGCAACACTCTTTGGATTATACTATGAATAAGATTTAAAACAGGAAAAATTAAGAATACACACATTCTGATATTTTACTTATTTGTATGCATGTCTGAGCTAGTATATTGTGTATATTAAATGCCCTACAGTAGATAAAATTTAAAAGATGAGATCAAATTACAATATAAATGCACTTTTGTTATTTTCTCACATTTTAGCACATAACATTTTCTACTCATGGATTTTTGCTCCCCATTTTGTAGACTGTTGTAAAGTATGGTAGCTTAAAATAAGGCATTTAAGAATTTTTTCAAAGGCAATTTTACAAGCACACAACTTTTACCCTACTTGCTGACTTTGCAATCTTACAACATATTTATATATCTTACCCATTCCTTGCTTAATTCTGACCAGTTTATACTGAAGGAATAAACTATCCCATACAAGTAAAATGCCTTGTTGAAGGGAAGAATAGGATGGAAAATGAAATTTAATTTTCTGATTTTCATGTCAGGATGTCTCCTATATTTTACACTACAACTTTGATTATGCAGAAGGAACAAGAAATATACCCTCTCTGTCTCTCTCTTTTCATCTTTTCATATACAAGATCATTCTTACCAGAGTTCGAAGTTACATGTTTCAATTTAGAGGGTGTATTTTTCCCAGGTTGGGTGCTCTGGCAAGCACCATAGTTCCACCTTCTTAGGAAGCTAAGGTAAGAGATTTAGTTGAGCTTTGGAGTTAGAGGTCAGCCTCAGCAACATAATAAGACCTGGTCTAAAAAAGAAAAGAAAAGCAAAAATCTCTGCTAACTTAAAATTTTACTTCTTCATTCAACAAATATGCCTTGGGCATTTATCATCTGTGAGATAATTTGAAAAGCAAATAAATTCCTACATTGAGGAATCATGCTTTTTTAGTGTTATCTTATTTTTATGTAATGTTATATAATGTAATGTTATGTTATTCTGATGGTATTTCATTCCTTTTAACCATCAGTGTCTTATCAGCACAAGTCTCATCATTCCTGTGGAGCCCAGTAGGTGAAGGATAAATATGCAAAGCAACTGAAAGCATTTCCTCAACTGGAAATTGGAGAGCACATGTCCATATGAGATATAAATGCATATTATTATATTTAAAATTTGGGCCAGTCAAGCAAAGAGGAAAGTGAACCAACCCCATATTGCATTCCCTGACTTAGAGTTTAGAATTTATCATAAAAATCAACAAAATAAAATAAGCACTTAGTTAGAAAACCCTAACAGAATTCTTAGTGGAGTTTTGTGAAAGTGCACAGGACAAATCAGAGGATTAAAGAATGCTTCAAGACAAAGGTAGCTTTTGTGCTAGACACCAAATGGTGAACAGTACTTTCAAACATTACAAGGGGTGGAGAATAATCATGGGCAAGGGAAGAACATGATCAATTTCAAGTGAGCATTGTAGAGAGATTTTTTTTATGCCTTGGGGTGCAAGATATGAATTCAGGTGTAATAGGAAGACTAGCAAGTCACCTTAGAGAAAGGTTTGAACAGTCTTTAAATGGGGTAAAGCATTTGGACGTGATTCTGTAGCATTTGGAAGTTATTGAAGGGTTTCTCAAAGTAGTAAACAATGAAGCTTGTATCAGAATGTTTCTTGAGGCAATTGGAAGGAATGGATTGGAGAGAGAACATAGGGCTACAACTGGAGTAAAGGCTGTGCAACTATAAATCAAGAGAGAGAAATGGTAGTGTTTATTTATTTCAGTAACCAATTAGATGGGAAAAGACAATTTGAAGATAATTTGAGCTTTTTATCCAAATAGTACAGTGAATGGTGAGTCCATGAGGGAGGCTGAAAAAAGAAAAATGGTTTGGAAGGGACCGTGGTGAGTTTGATTTAAGACAGATTAGAATCCAGGTGTTAATACTGCATACAGAATCCACCGGTGAACAGCTGGAATTTGGTTGCCTTCTTAAAATTTAGTGATCACTCCAGATGGATATCTGATCACATCACTTTATACATGAGGCCTGTCCATAGTTCCTCATGGTCCCTGGACAGAGTTCTAATTGCACAGAATGGCACGGCAGGCCTTCATACTTTGGTTCCTGTTTACTCCTCTATGAATCTTGTTATTATACCCCTCACAACTTGAACCATGGCCATACTGAGAGAGTTTTAGTTCCAAAATTGCACATTTGCTCTCTCTCAGGCCTCTTCACGTGTTTGCCCCTTTACTTATTTTTTTTTAAACATATATCTTTTTTTTTAAACATTTATTTATTTATTTTTAATTGTAAGTAGACAGAATATCTTTGTTTTTATGTGGTGCTGAGGATCGAACCCAGTACCTCACGCGTGCTAGGCAAGCGCGCTACCACTGCGCCACAATCCCAGCCCGCCCCTTTACTTATGAGCCCTTCTACACACAAACCCATCCCTGGCTCCCCTGAGCTGTTTGCCTTCACTGACCAGTCCTTTAATCTCCATGCTAATGTCCTCTTCTCCAGGAATTCCACACACAGCCTTGTCTACTTGGGGAGGGAGATCCACAAATACACTCTCATGTGTTTACCACTATCAAAGCATTTATTGAACTACCCTTAGCTCCTTTTACTTGCCCCATGTCACTTACTAAATTCTTACCTGGGAATGAGGATTCTTCTTGTTCCCCATCACACTCCCGACACCTAACATAGTATTTAGCATGAATAACACACAGTGTTGAAATAATGGGTTATGGCCTTTTAATAATTATAAAGTCGAGCCATTCTTATTTTAATTCAGTTTCAAATGAAAAGCAGAGTATTCATAGAGATAAATCCTGTCGCTTTAGATCGTGGGACATTGTAAACCCAGCACACATTTGGGGACAGGAAAGTGGATTCTGTCACTCAGTTCTGTCTTCCTTTATTGTGAACGTAGTCTTTACAAAATGGCTGTGTTGTTATACTGTGGGATGAAATTTGACATTAATACCATGGACATATTGATATTAGAAAAGCAGTTCAAGCAGAGGGGAGAAATTCAGTCTCAGGCCAGGTTGTCAGGGATACGGGAACTCACCACAGTCAGGGGTGGCTTGTCACCTGCACTGCAGCCTTTGTTTATTCAATGTAGGGTTAAAAGGGATGATCCTCTCTCTGAGAATCAAACTGTCACAAGTAAAGCAGTCCAAAAGTCTCTTATCTAAAATTATGAATTTCATTAAAATTGATAAAGTAAACAAGACATACATTTTAAATAGCTTAATAAAGTCTAGAATCATTAAAGTATCCTAATGTATTATAATAATATTAATTTATTCAAATGCACAACTAAAGATAGATACCCCTTGGGGCTAAGATAGCAATGCATGATATTCTTCGGTCTGTTCCTAGGAATAAATGATATCATATTGTTTTTAAGCCTTAAGTATCAAGCAACACAATAAACCAATAGGTTGCTATAGCAGCATGTTCACATAAATTTTCATTTCTCTCTGGTTTCTAGCAGTTCTTATTCCTCTCCCTTTTTACTCTTATTTTTCTGTTATCTACTCTGCACATCTGTGAAAAGCCTAGATGAGGTTGATAATGTGCATGTAATTGATACTGAATTTGGCACATCTTGGAATCATGATGCCATGATCTTTTCAGTCACTCTCTAGATCTTTTCTTTAAAAATAATTTCCTGTATGCTCAATATTTAATATTTGGCTGCCATCTGAGAGGAAATGTATCTGTTCTGTCTAAGAAACAGACCCTATCATCAAACAATAATATCACCTATCATAATCTAGTGCCTCCTGCACTTGATATATATGTGCATAGATATTACACATTATATATTTTTTAAAACATTCTTACATCAACATTTTGCTATTGAGTTTATTTTTTCCATTTCACAAATTAAAAAACTAAGAATTAAAATATGTAAGAGCATAATACATGGAGTCAAGCATGCAGCACTCACTGAGTCCCTACCTACTAAGTGCCTGGCAATATTATACTATGTGCTTGGAATACAATAAGTAGAAACACTGTTTAGAAACCTTGATATAAAGGAGTTACACTCTAATAGGGGAAATAGACATTAATCAAAAATCACACAAATATGTGAAAACTTACAGCTGAAATGATTTAGAAAGAGAAGTATTTGATGTTATGTTTATGGTTTGGCCAAGTCAGACAGAATGCAGTAACTCTACAGCATCACTAGGACTTGAACTTTAGAGACAATTTTAGAATTACCCTAGAATGTTGCATTCTTATCCCCTGACTAAAGTTGTAATCTTTGCCATTCTTGACTATATTCCTGACTACATTCAGAGTATCCACATTGAGGCAAGATATTCTACCATGCAAATATTTAGTGAACCTGGGGAAGAAAAGTAAACAATAATTGATGCATAGGGCATGGAGACTGGAAGGGAATTGGAGGAGAAAGGAGGTAAAAGCCATTTTATGCTTCTCATCTCAGTTGAGTTATGAGTTGAGTTTTATGCTTCTCATCTCATTCAAGTTGCCTAAGAGACTGACTCTCCTGGAGGCTGATGACAGTGTATTATAAGACATAATTAAACTCCAAACAGCCATGAGACCTCTGACCAAGAGAGAATTATCCATATAGTTAGCTGAGTTGAAGCTTTTTGTGTGTTTGACTCTCTACCCCATTAGGCTCAATCCTTGGATGGAACCTGGCTTTCATGGCATAGGTGTCACAGAGATCCATGTGTCAGTCAAAAGTAACATGGAAAGCATGTAATGGAAACATGGAAAAGCATACTAATGCTTTTACTATGGGGACAGGAAAGTGGATTCTGTCACTCAGTTGCTTGACACTTAAGGCTTTAAAACACATGGAAAGCATAGTAATTTGAGATCCATTGTTTTTTGTTTTTGTTTTTGGCTTTTCTTCTGCCTGGAATCAATTTTCTTAAAAAACCCAAATTTCTGACTTCTATCTCCAAATTCAAATACTCAAAAAGTCAAATATCTAGGTTTATACCTTATGATTTGAATACTGCTATTATGAGAGGATACTATAGTCAGAAGACCTGAATTTCAACCAGCTATTCACCAGATGGTAAAAGATAAATTAAAGCTGGGTGCGGTGGTGCCCGCCTGTAATCGCAGCACTTTGGGAGGCTGAGACAGGAGAATTGAGAGTTCAAAGCCAGCCTCAGCAATGGTGAGGTACTAAGCAACTCAGTGAGACCCTGTCTCTACATAAAACACAAAATTGGGCTGGGCATGTTGCTCAGTGGTCGAGTACCCTGAGTTCAATCCCCGTACCAAAAAAAAAAAAAGATAAATTAGCTTCATCTCTCTAAACTTGTTTCCTCATCTTTAAAACAGGACTAACTAGCACCTATATTCTAGAGTTGCTGTGATGTTTAGTTGATATATACATTTAAAAATACTTACATCTTTTCTGAATGTCAATTTTTCCTTAATCTTAACACTGAACATTTTTGTGTATAATGCTGAAATGTTTGTTAGTGTTAGATTACTTTAGCCATAGTATATTGTGAACAACTACCATTTTCCATATATATAAAGCATTGCTGTTCACACTGAAAAGACTAGAAATATAGTTATAATGCAGAGCCTATACTGTTTATTGTTATTCCTGACCCAGAAAGACAGATAGGGAACAAATAATCCCAAAATGTGGACTGAAGCTGGATTTATATATAAAATAAATAAGGTGCAGAGCAGCTGCTCCATTTATTTTTGCAATGTTAACAATTGGTACCCATGACAATGTGGTCAGGTTTTCTATGGCAATATTGCTATAGGTTCTTCTGGGCATCCTCGATAACTATGGTCTGTGGGAGATTAAGACTGTAAGCATTTCATGAGTCTGAAATGTAGTATCTCCAGTTATTAGCATGCTTTCCATGTGCTACTTTTGACTGACATTAAAAAATATGGGTGAACTATTCTAATTCAAAACTACTTAGTGGGTTGGGCTGTGTCACTTATGATCTGGCAGCATCTGCTGGCAAAGCAAATAGGCTACAGTTTACAGATTTATGAAGCATTGGCAAAAGACAGAAGGAGGAGAAGAGAGTAATGGTCCTTGATATGGAGAAAACTTCTATTGATTTCAGAAGGTAAAGGACAGCAGAGTCTACTATAATAAAAAGGATCTGTAGCCATATTCCCTGTGGTATAAAAGCAACAAAGAAAAGTGACCAGGTATTTCCAAGTAAGCATCATATGCTGCTAGAGAAAGGGATGCTATGTTTAACTCCTAGCTCAGTAGAATTTCTTTTACTTTGGAGGGAGGGCAGCTATAGGACAGCATCTTTGATGCTGTAAGTCAATACAAGATTTTTTTAATAGAAAGTATCGTTACTGACAGTAATCTGGGAATAAATCTGTTTCAAAAAGAAATGTCATCAATTAAAGAACCTTTTTATTATGTACTTTTAATCAGATTAAGGATGCACATACTTCCAGGTGTGGCTCAAATTTCTACAACCAGTAACTCAGGGTGGGTGTGCTTTCTATGTCTGACGACTCTGCTTGACTTTGACTTTCTCAAGAGCAGAGTTTATATGCTGCCTGTCTAGTTCCTAATCAGTCAGCATAGAACTCATCTTTATAACAATAGAATGGATATTTTCTGAATTTATTTGAATATTTTAAAAAGTCCCAACCCCAGAACCTTTCAAGAAAATTACAGTACATCCTCTGGAGACGTACACCATCTCAGAAGTCACTTTCCCTCACGGTCAGCTTTGCAAAGGCCCTCCCAGTCCTCTAGTAGGTAGAAGTAGAGTCTCGAGTAGTGTTTGAGGAGTTAGCTTTAGATTTCTCTGATAAGTAAGCTTTGGACTTCTCTGATAATCTCAGACAGGTAGTTTCCCCAGGAAAGAAAAACCTCCAGGGAAGATGTTTTTCATTTTTGTTGTTCATAATCACCTGTGTGGCTGATCTGACTAGTAGGGGTTGGAGTGCTAATGTGATGCTCTGGTAAGGATGCACACAGTACTGCTGGCTAGAGGTTCAAAATGGGCTTGCACATACAGAGCATGAATGCGCTGTTTGACTCAGAAATATCCGAAGCTTTGCCTCCAGATATGTATAAGGGCAGGGAGTCAAAAGCCAACTCACTCAGAAAGACAACCATAAGGAGCACAAGCCAATGGCACCATGGATTGTCTGAAGTTGACAGAGTTCTTCCTGGGCTAGACCCAGAGTCTTGCCATTGAAAATTCTGGTCAATGTCTTCTTAATTTTTTAGCATCAGAGCAATCTTGTTTTTCAGGGATAGGGCATAATAGGGGTTAGCTGTCCAGGGGGTTGCTAAGTCTTTTGGAATGTATCTATAACAGAAATGTGGGCAAATTGACTTGAGTCATAATGCTTAAGCTTGCAGGGCAACAAAACTATGATTTTTATGCCTAACATAAAACATGTTTTAGATAAAAACAAAGTTATTCATGTAAAGCACAAAATTATGCAATAAACACTGGGAATTTAGAGCAAATTTTAATAGGCTTGAAATATGAGAAAGAGGAGAAAAAGCTGCCATATTCATGATATCTATTTTCTTTTATCAAATTATTGCTTAAGCTGAACTTTGTTCAATATTTATTCAACTCAAAGTTCTGTTTATCTAATAAAAATTTACATTTTCGATAAGTCAAATTCAGCTATTATGTGAAATACAAGTAATTCCCAGAGTAGTCAAGTATGACTACTTATTTTAATCTCCATTTAACTACAGTATATTTTATCTAAATCCAGGTGCAAGTTACATAACAGTGAAAAGGAGTTCACCTTACACTGTCAGGGGATGCCATTTATTAGTATCTTCTTTTAGTACTAAACTGAACACATTGAATGAAAAAGGAAATCTAGCATGACATTTGTACTATGAATTTGCATAGCCCATATTGTCATCAGTATGTCTCTTTCACAGTAAATCTGGGATTAGACAGAGAGAAATTAACATCTCATTGGCATCCTCATTGCAGAAGAATTCATATTGAGAGAAAACATCTTAAAGAGGCCACTGAAGGGGAACTTCATAACATCTGTGTTGGGAGAATATCACCTGGACTCCATTGGCCTATGTGCTACTTACTCTGTGCCTAAGATACCACTACAAAGGACTATGTATGATTCAAATACCAGAGAAAGTACATTCACATGGTCTTACCTTCACAAGAGCTTAAAAGAATTTAACTTATTTGTTTTGGAAAAAAAACTTGTGCGCATGCAAGCTTCTGGAGGGAATAATTCAAGAAAGGAATACAGAGAAAGAAAAGTCATTTAAGGAGCAATAGGAAAAAAGAGACAGGTCTTAAGGCAGGCCTGCACAGGAGGGAAAGATCTGAGGGCAGAGAGAGAAGGGATATAAGAGACAGGGAGAAGATTCAGAAAGAAAGCAAAGTATGAGTGGACATTTCATGTGATGACATGAAGCCATGCTACTTGAGAATAAGCGTCTCTGATGCTAAGTCTGGAGAGAAGTTGCTGAGTAAGTTAGGATGGAATCAAGTTAAATTGAATCCTATATTGAGGCCCAGAGAAGTGTAAGCACTCTCTTGGGCACATTCTGAAAATATGGTAGAGATGTACCTCAACCTTAAACACTATACTGCTGTCTCTTCCTAGGTTTAATGGAAATTGTCCATCTGGATGTTCCATGGCAATAGTAAAGTCATGTTGACTGTGGTGTTAGAACATCCTATCATAGTTGTAAGCTTAAGTTTCATGGGAGTTATACAATTATGTTACCTGAACTGGCTTAGATATATGCTAACCAGCTTGTCTAGAAACCATCAGTTTCTAATTTAAGTGGAATCTTCATATCTACTTCCCTATTCTCTGTCTTGACTTTAATAGATGAGTTACTCACTATGCTGTGTTTAATTTCCTATGAAACAAAACAGTGCATAAATGGGGCCTGTGGATATCCAAGCTCTGTTTGTTATGTAGCACAAATTATCCCATAGGAACAGTCTGCAGCTGTCAAGCCATCTCTCCTCCCTCAAGTCTACCAATGCAAGAAAAATATAATTACATTGTTATCATCTGTATGCTAACCTCAGTGTTATCAAATTGCCTATGGGTTGGCTTGCCTACCCCATCTAAGGTAACCATGAAACTCATGTTCACGATACATATTTACCTAGACTTTATTTTGTCTTCTAGGCTCTTCAATGGCCAACAAGGAATTATTATTCAAAATTTTAGCACAAGATCCATTCTCACTGTTACCAACGTGACACAGGAGCACTTCGGCAACTATACTTGTGTGGCTGCCAACAAGCTCGGCATGACCAATGCGAGCCTGCCTCTTAACCGTAAGTAACACAGTGCTGCAGAAGTGCTCCCAGGGCCTCCCAGCTCCATAAATGAAACCTACGAGTGGAATGTGCATTTTAGAACTCATTCTGATGTGACACATCCCTTACACAGAGAAAACCTTGTCCCCGACTAATAGGGATCTGTGAGAATTTTGGAATTCCTACAAAGGTCTACATATGCATAGAAAAATATCTTAGAGGTAAGGAAAAATACATAAATAATAGGGCTAACAGAAATGTGACTTCTGACTGAGGATAGTTGCTTTAATGGTGTTTTGTTTATATTTTGGGGTTTTTAAAAAATTTATTATCTTGAAGCATAAATTGATTATGGCTTGCTTTATTCTTGGCTAGTTTTCTTTAGACATTCATCTTGAAATAGCCAGAATTTCTCAAGCTATAAATAAGATGAAATAGTAAGTAAATAATCATGGACAAAATATTTTATCCACACAGATAACATTTTTACTCAAACTTGTATTTTGAAATACAGATTAAGAGTTCACTAAAATAAATATTTCATTGCTAGTGTGTGTTAGTTCCTGAAGACTAGAAATGAATAAGAAAGCCAACACAAGGACCAGTTAAAGGAATAGAACCCTATACTGTTTTCCTCTGCAGTTAATTTTAGTGCATTTTAGAAACCAAGTAAGCAAAAAATGGTTGCAACCATAAAATATTTCTAATTTTCAAATTGAGTGTTTCTCAAAATGCTCAAAGAAAACTAGAGTACACTGTTTAATCCCACAAAGTTATCTGATTTACCCTTTTATTTGTATTTAATACTTTACAGTAACTTGACATGTATATTTATATCAGCATCCTATGATTGTTAGCTATCCCTGAAAAATACACACACTGTGTAGTTCATCACAGAATCTTTTCCATTTCGTAGAAATAGGGATAGAATATATGATGTTTCCACTATAGAAAATATCTTATTGTATGTTTCATGATTTATGAACTTTCAATTGCCATGACTTAAAACTTTTGATGTCAAATAAAATATATCAGCTTATACTACATTTTTATTATTTTAGCTTAATATTTCTTAATATTAAATTTTGAAAGAAAAACATTGTTTTCCATGCAATAACTATAGAATAATATACTTGCTCAATTGTCTCCCTTGAAGATGATTTATTTAGTATAATTATGAATAAGGTAAACTATTGAAGATGTTATAAAACCCTGTGAATTCCAATTTAATATAAATATTAATACTTCTTTGGTATATTATTAATATTTTACATGGTTTAAATATTCAAGAACCTAAAAGAATCAATGAATTTAATAGCCAGATTAAAGAAAAAATTCAAGGCTTTCTAACATATTAACTTTTTGGTATTTAAATTTCTAAATCACATCCTGATTTTTCAAAACTGGAGTATTAATTAATGTGACAAATTAAGAACAAATGTCACTTTTTAAAATGTCTGTTTTATTCTGACAACCTTAACACTATCATCTGGAAATAATATGCTGCTGAAAGGCATCTAATTGTGGAACATTCAGGATGGACTCTCACAATCGCTACCACTGATTTTCTGTCCATTGAGATGCAATAAATGCCAGTAAACTTCTTTTTAAATTTATTAATAAAGTCAAAATGTGTAAATCTTGTATGCGATTACAAACATATCCCTGGCAGTTTGATGAACTTCATATAGATGCAGAACTCTCGTATATCACCTCTGAAGCACTTACTGCTCTAAGCATTTCTATTTGTACTATAATGATTATTTTATTTATTTTTTGTGGTGCTGGTATCAAACCCAGGGCTTCACATACACTAGGCAAGTTCTCTAACACTGTGCTATATTCCTATCCCCATTACTATGTTTGTATAGTTTTAATCTTTCTGCCAAACCGTGAGTTCTTTGAGAGGATCAATGTATGATCAACAATTTTATCTTCCCTACCAATAAGCACCGTGCCTGCTATTTAATAGGTAATTAGTAAATATTTAGTGAATAAATGAATTAAACACTGAATAGTTGAATTAATGGATTAATGAGTAAATGAATGAGTGAACTGTGTTCCAGCTGCAGAATGTGTACTTGCAACCTCCAGAGTACAAGGCAATATTGCTGTAATTACAAATAACACTTGTTAGATTACTCTGGGACAGACTCTATTCTAATTTCTTTATGTGGATTTGTTTAATTCTCACATAATTTAAAGTAAGATTCTACAATTCCCCTCTTACATATAAGGAAACTTACAGAGAGAATATAAATATGGCCCAAGTCAAGTGGTTGGTAAGTAACAAAGTGAAAACTTGAACTTTGACAGTCTGGCTGCAGAGCCCAGGCTTTTAAGTAATACACTTCACTCTTTATAAACATAAAACCATCAAGAAAGTTGGAGATAATTTGGATCATTTGCAACATACTCTTTAAAAGGTAAATCTCTACTATAACATAATTGTCCTTCCTGTAGGTTTTATCAACTTTTCTTTAAAAATTAGGGTGTTATTATTTAATACATGAAAACTTATTCTTAAAATAAATGCCCATATCTCCCTCCATAAGAACTCCTGTCATATCTTCAAAGTCTCTGAAGCAAAAGATACTCAACCTTTAGAGAGATGATCCAAGATTAGAAACCAGTCCTTAACTGATCCAGTGTTGACCTGTGACCTTCTCAACAATCTCTTTCAGTTGTTGCAGGACAGCGTTTTCTATAGGTTATGGGGTGTGTATGCTAATTTGCCCATATCCTTGCTTAGGAGAAAGGAGGTAGACCTGCCATCTGTATAGATGTGTTATTTGGCACATTTTGAATAAGAAAATTTTCATGTTTTTGTGACTTGGGTCCTTGAATAGTTAATAACTCAGTCAGAGTGACTCAAAGTCAGAGTGTGTACTACCTGCAATAATGTTGATCAGTAGCAAGCACTCAAACTCCAACAAAGCATTAGCCAATGGGACTCAGCTATTCATTCATACTATTTAGGACAAACTCTGAGACTATTACAAAACTATTATAATCTACTTCTGGCTTGTTATAACTCACATTTCACATTTTCTAGATCACCAAAAAGATAATTGTCAAGCTGCCGGTCATAACTAAGATGATCAAAGGAAGCACAACACTTTAGACTGTGTGAATGGGCATATGTGTGTGTTTCACATGTGTGTGTTTCAAGCAGGTCGTGGTTGATCACATGCATCACACATCAGTGGTATGTGCCTTTGTGTAAGTTACCTAAATTCCAAATCCTCAATTAACTCGTTTGAAAAATGAGGGTGATAATAAGCAACTTACAAGATAGCAACTTGTATCTCTTACAAGATAGCAATTCACTATGATGTTTCATTTGATGCATGTAGCATTCAGCCCAGGACAAGAAAAGGCATTCAATAATCGTAAGCCATTGTTACTTGAAGTAATGTACCAAATCTAGCTTCTAATTTAATTCCATCCTTTGCTTAGTACATTAACCAGACTTTGTGGTGATCACTCAAGATTAAATATGATACCTGTAGTGTAGCAGTTTAGATAGCAGATTCAAAGACTAAACGCAGAACCAACACAACAATTCTATTTTGAGTTCCAGATAATTCATTAACTAGTAACGTGTATTTATAAACTATATATATTGATGGCCTACAATATGCACAGCACTGTGCTAGATATTGGCCTGGAACCCCAATCTCAAGGAGTTCTCAGACAGTTGAGAGGAAGGAAGGAAGAAAATGGGCAACAATAATGCAATATAGACAATGGTACTATGATGGGGCAGGGAAGAGGCTCTTAATCCAGTTTCAAGGATCATGAATGGACTCTCTTCTAGAATATCTAATATTGCCATTTGAATCATACCAAAGAAACAACTTGAAACACCATCTTAAGTTATCATTGTCTCATTTTTCAGAAACCGAATTTTCAAGGATTCAAGGAAAGCTATAGAGGAGATGCCACATGAGCTAAGAAAATGATTGAGTTGATGCTGGGTATGAGGATGGTGTGAAAGAGGGAGGGGATGACTATCATGGAACAGTTCATGTAAAGACATATTGGGATGAAGTAATCTGATACCTTTGAAGACACAATGGTATTGTCACATGGTTAGAGAACAAGGAAAGTACTGAGATATGAAGCTAGGCAGTTGGCATGGATTAGGACAAGGGTTGGACTTTATTCTGGATTTGGAGAGTCACTGAAAGGTATGAATGATATAAATAGATTTGGTTTCTGAAAGACTTCCTTAAGCAATATGGATGACAAACCCAGATACTAAACTTTGAATAATAAAAACAAAAGAAAATAAATGCACAGAAAGAAGAGCAAAAGTGAGAGAGTTGAGAGAGAATTAAGAGATATGAGTCAATGACCAAATCTGAGAGAACAGAGAGGGAGTTGCAGGAAACTAGATAATTCCTAACATTTAGTTGAGGTGACATTAATCCAAATAAGAACATTAGAGAAGGATTCATGCTTTTAGCTTTGGAGAGGAGGTAGAGATTGAAAGAAGAGAATAATTCAAATTTAGACATATGCAGTTTAAGGCAATGTCCAGTAGGCAGCTAGATATACAGTTCAGAATGGAGATGTAGATTTGGAAGTCATCAGAATGGAGGTGGTAATTTGAGCCATGAGAGTAAATCAGATTTCTCATAAAAACATTGACATGAAAAGATGACAAAGGACAGAAATCCAAATAAAGTCAGCATGGAAGAGCAGATAGAGGAGGAGGAGCATCCTGTAGAAGGATGTAGATTCAGTCAGTGTGAATGGAGATGCCAGAGGAGGCTCAGTGCTGTGGAAGCCATGTGTAGAAAATATTTCAGGAAGGATGGAGGTGGAGCTATGTCCTCTGCTGCATCAGACCAATGAGAGTCTGAAAGTCAACCACTGTCTAACAATTGGGCAGTTATTGATGATCTGTGCCAGAGGGTCTCTGCAGAAAACTGGGAGTAGAAGATAGGTTTTTATGGATTAAAGCTGAATACGTGAATGAAGAAGCAAAGAGCTGGGAAACAAACCACTCTAGGCAGAAGATGAGACCAATGCTGTGCTTAGATGCCCTGAAGCTGGTCTTCTCGGGCTTCTTTGCTGATTAACAAGTCAGTGGCTGTGTGTAAATCATCAAACTGACCTGCAGAAGCACAGCACATGGGCTTTAGTTAACTAAATTTGCCTTGCTTCTGGTTTTCCACAAGACTTCCTCATCTGCAGCTTGTTTGCCTCTTTTCACATGTTTTTAGGCACTAAAAAAATAAGCAAGGCCTGTGATATAACACA
This sequence comes from Geosciurus inauris, assembly GCA_004024805.1. Taxonomy (NCBI): domain Eukaryota; kingdom Metazoa; phylum Chordata; class Mammalia; order Rodentia; family Sciuridae; genus Geosciurus; species Geosciurus inauris. Next base: position 285,191 of record PVHX01000437.1, on the reverse strand, counting down.
AAGTCATCTTAAAAACCTTTCTCTTTAGGCTTTAGGTTGTAACCGTAAAAGGGACTACAACTTTTTAAGTAGAAAGTGTAGTGATTTCATCAGTGGCACTACTTTAAATTACTTCAGCTACAGTATACTTTGTCAACTAAGTGGAAAAATACAATAAAGCACATAGTGGAGATCTCTCATCATCTAAATCATCTGTCTAAAACATTCTGAAGTATTTCTGCATTTTAGAAAAGTGAAAAATTAGAAGTGAAAAGAGAAAGACTATTCTGTAGATCAGTGTAGATCAGCCCTCAGGGCAAAAAAAGGAAAAAAAAAAAAAAAAAAGCTTTAACAAAATTCATAATTGATGACAATGTGCCAACTATAGAAAATTCCTTATTAAGTAAAAAAAAGTCTGGGACACAGCGTTATTTATTTTATTTTATTGTTATTTTTCATCTGTGTGTTTCTTGAATATGAGCAACGGAATAGATGATTCTTCAATGTCTGTTTCTTTAAGAATATGAACTAAATGGTCCCATTCTGCCATCTATGGGTCCAATTCATCAAATATATATCATCGTTGGAGAAGGAATTCAGTACCCAAAAAATATAGTCATTTCTATGAGTAAAACACATTGTATATGCTTTCTTACTTCCATGAAAGAACAAATATTTACTTCAGAACACTTATCCTTTAACTCACCATCTTAAGGGAAATAGGGAAGAAGAATTAAGAAGGAAGAGAGTTACGTAAGTGAAGCACTTAAAACTCATACAAAACTTTGGCTTAATATAACCTGAGACTTGATATATGAAAATATCTAGAGCAAATCTAGACTTAATATTAATGAAGAGTCTGTTTATAGTCCCCAAATAGATAATAATAGTATTGTTACAATGTGTGCATACCAAAATCCCCAAAAGTATGCTTTCAAATCCTTTGATGGATTATAGGTCCTAAGGATGCTATAGGGGCTTTCTGCCTTAGAGTGTATGTGCATTTATCCAAAGTAACAAAACATTTGTCACAGAATAATGCACATAAAATATTACACATAAAACTTTCAAATAACTCACTAAAACTTTGTCTTTTACCTGCCTTAGCTATGCTATGGATAAAATAATGAAGTCCCAATTTCAAATGTTTTATAGAGTAAGTACTATTTAATTCTCTAGAAAATTTCCTTGTATATTAGAGAATATTTCTTCTCTGCCTATTTAATTTGATGGACACCTCCTCTTTTGAAATAAAAAGTAAGTCAGTAGCTGGTATCTAAAAGGGAAATGAAAGAGGCAACCATAAAATGTAGGAATTGGGTAATGTGACAGCTTTTGCCTGTTCAAATTCAACTGATGCAAGTAAACAGTACTTGTTGACTGATTTGTTGAATCTGGAATCAACCGTGCCTTTTGCAAGTAATATTTCAGCACTCTGCTTGCTTCACATGTCCCCAGATATTGGAAAGCTACTGTTTAGGTTCTCTTGTTTTTGCCTATTATAATGAACACTGATTCCATGTGAAAGGTGATACTATAAATTTAAATGATTCATATTTTAGATCAAAATTGATCTCCCCTCCTGCAACTTAAAAGAAATAGGGTTTTCATTTTGATCGAAAGAGGCAGTAATAAACTCAGACTTGGTGATTATTGAGAACAGAGTGTGCAGAAAACCAACCTTCTTTACCCTCACAGGTTTGAGATATTAATAGAAGGCTTCCCTGGATATTCTCATAATAAATGCTCAACAGAAATTGTTTACAGTTGTAGGCAGATTTTGATGTATCTCTGCAGGCTTATCAAAAGGCACACTGTCAAACAGAACTCACACACAGACATCATCATTACTCAAGTAATGGGTATATACAAATTTGCTGAAATGGAGTTTAAGTGAAGGAAGAGAATTTTCCCTCCCCACTAACCTGTGTGTATTTTCAAGAAGATAGGTGCAATATGCCCATTTTATGCCATTCATGAAAGATGATTCCTCACAAGTTGAAGAAGTCACAGTGAGGTTTTCCAGGTCACCAAATAGCCATGAGTGAAAACCTAATACAGACGCGATCAACATTTTAGTCACACATATCGATTGACAGAGCTTTACAGCTAATTGGTGACTCAGATATTACTAGTTGATTTTATTATAGCTTTTAAGAAAGCAAGAATCTTTAAGAAAGAATCTTGTCTTCTCCCAAATGTAAAGCCCTGCTGTCCAGTCATGTGTCACTTAACAATAGGGATGTGTTCTAAGAAAAGTATCATTAGGCCATTCCATCACTATGCCAACAACAAACTGAGATGGTGTAGCCTGCTGCGCGTGCATGCACGCGCACGCACACACACACACACACACACACATGGCATAGCTTTTTGCTTTGGGGCCATGATGAACAAAACGATGAGATTAAATCAAGTGTAAGAGTAAATGAATGATGTGATCAAGAGATACAGTCACATGAGATGTATGAGATGCTTCCAAGGTAACACCACACACTATTTTGCAGTCACTAGTTTTTTGTAAGTAGAAGAAATACATTCTAAAAATAATGATAAAATGTACAGTAGAGCACGTAAGCCAGTAGCATAGTCATTTATGAACATTATCAGGCAATGTACATACTTCTATGTGCCACACTTTCACACTATTGGTGAAGTAAGTTTATTTACAGCATCATCACCACAACCAGGTGAGTGATGCACCATGCTATGACATTATGATAGCTTCCATGTCACTAAGCTATAGGAATTTTTCAATTCCGTTATAATCTTATGGAACCAGTATCTTCTATGCAGTCCATCACTGACTGGAAGGGCATTATTCTGTGCATGACTATATAACAAAGAGAGAATTGGAGAGAGATTGGTTTTCTTGGAGGTAACCCTGGTAAATCTTTTTCCTTCCTATCACACTGCACAGTGACATTGAAGCCTGTCAAAATGTCATCAAGTTTTAGAGAATTAGATTGGAAAACTTCTGGGCTACAGCAATTCTTTCACATTATAGCTGTGGAAACTGAAGCCCAAAAGGGGTGAGTCAGAGCCCAAAATCAAACCCTAGAACTAGAACTAGAACAGTTTTCCTGCCTTTGTTCCAACACTTCCTGCTATGTAGCTGGAGCACCAAAAGCTTTGAGCCAAACAAAGCCTAGTTGAAACCATAATGCCATCTGAGGGATTTTGAATAGTTCTCTCAATCTCAATCTTTGAGCATTAGTTATCTCCATTATAAAATAGAGAAGCATCTTTAATTTTAGGGGTTGCTGTGAAGATGAAATGAGATAGGACATACTAAATGGCCAATGTGGGGCCTAGTCCAAAACAAGTTCCCATTAAATGTTAGTTTTCTTTTCTTCCTGATATTACACACAATCTAAATGTTGAAGAATAACCACAAACAGCCTTAGTTCTAAAAAACCCAGATAACTTTATAAACTTATTTCACCATAAATCCAAATTAACAGCATTTATTCTTTGATTCATTTCTTTATCTACCTGTATATATGGTTATGAAACTGTCTTTTTTCTTAGAATTATTAATTAAATCAGCCATGCACATAAACATTCATTTGTAATGAGCAGGAAAAAAAAGTGGGCAGGTTGATAGAGAAGGTTGTAAAAGATTAATTACTCTGCTGTTGTGTTTCTCTCGGGTTAAGAGGCAATTTGACAGCGGCATCTTCAAGCTTCTGGTGCTGCATGTACATCCCCATAGCTGAAGGGTCAGTAAATACCAAAGGGAGAAGGGAACTTTGGTATTTGCTGTTGTTCATCAGCCTTGGAATGCTACAAGCTTATGGGAATTAGGTACCAAAAATACATAGAAAGATCAAATTTAGCCATAAGATTTCACCAAGAGGCCTAGCCTGGGAATATGACTTTAAATTTAAAAGGTCTTCAGCACTTTACTCTCTAGCCTGGGTTTACTTATCTGTGAAATGAGAAGACTAGAATAACTAAACTCCAAGTTCTCTTTTAGCTGTACTGCTTTAAGATGATTAAAAACTATGTATGTTAAGAAAAATAGTAGTGAATATATATGTACATATATGCATGCATATATTATTTAAAAAGTTATATTTACTTCAAAAACTAAAAATGCTGCTAATATATTCCCTTCTGTACAGTTTTGTCAGTGAACTCAATATTATTTTTATTGACAGAAAAAATGTATTTTAATATGTTTGGTTTTGCAGTGAGTTTCCATAAAGTTTAGTTCAAAAGCATTGCTGGCCTAATCATTTTGTCATCTCTACAAAGAATTTTTGTCACCAGGGAAATTTTCTTTATGTTTTCAGTTTCAATTCTGTTGGTCAGCAACCTACAAAAAGGCACTAGAATTGACCTTCTTGCTTGACCTTCTTTTATTTCACACAGCTCTAACTCTATAACAAATTAAGTCAAATATGACCTTGTGTGTATGGTGTTCTGGCTATTAGAGCTTTATAAACATGAAAACGTGCCAACAGAAAATGTGTTAGCAGACATTTCCTTAAACAATACAATTCCCAGTCTTGTCTCTGAGAGAGCCTGTGAGGATGTCCTCTTAGACATTCCCTTCCCATTATTTTTGAGAAGTCTCTTTACACATGCCCTGTTTTCCTTATAGTGGTAAGGAGATCTCAAACATGCCCTAGTGACTTGAGCACAAAAGGTGGTGAAGTCTGAGCTATCATCTACCCCTTTGGTACTTGGATTTCTTTCTCTGAAAAATGGAAATGTGGCCCTTAATAAAAGACTCAGGGGCATGCATGGGAGAAATCATTATTATAGAAGTCTGGGTGTCATTATTAAACTTCCCATTTATCCTTAGTAAAAAGCATAATTAATAGAGTGTCTCACTTAAAGAAAAAGTAAAGTGAAGTTGGCACTTTCTTTTTCTTTTTTGCCATTTTGATATTCCAGATAAAGGCAGAAGAGGAGGAATTAAGTGTGAAAGCAATGATATTTCAGTGGGCCACACTTTCTCTAAAGCACTGTAAATTCAGTTTTAGTATCCATAAAACTGCTGGGGAAGGAACTAAAAATGGCATGTCCTCATTGAATGTGTCTATTCAGCATGGGACGGATTTCCTTATAAGTGTAATGCAATTGGGATCCCTCTATAGAGACACAAATTAGCTATCTGCCCAGCATATACTTAAATAAGTTTAGAATAAATCAAGCAAGACTTGCTGTGTAGAAATGTTATTTCACCTATGCTGTAGCTAGACATTTATAGGAGGTTGGATTTTTCCCAATTTTACCTTTTTTTTTTCCAGCCAACTTTGCCTTTCAGCAGTTATAAGGTAAAGAGGCAGTTTGAGTTGCCTAGCTCTAAAATGTGATTTTAGATAGCTGCATACTCTTCAGTTCCTCCTTTGATTTTTAAAAATCAATCCAATTAGTGCACATGTGGAGCTGCCTAATTAGTGAGGCAGATCATAATTCTTGTCAGAGAAGCATTCAGGTCACTACTGAGTCCACTTAGAAGGAATCACAAGTTTTCTGAAATACTTCATAAGACAAGATGTAACAGCTTATTTTCCTAAAACTGGTGGAATACTAGTATATGCTCTAAGAAACAATGGATGTTACTATAGGAAAATTAGTATTTTCTCAAAAAAAAATCATCACTCCTTGGGAGGACTATGATTTGAAATATAATGGTATGCTTACAAGAATGTAGCAAAGCACTATTTTCAAACTGAGTAATATTAATTGAGTAAACACATTTTTAGAAAGATATGCATAAACAGTAGATGCACAACAACTCCACAGGCTTGGAAGGTAAGTCGAAAGGAAAGAGTTTATTTCCCTCAAGCTAGCATCTTGCTTGTTGGAGAACATATTTAACATAGTTTCTTACACCCACTTTGTTTCACTTTGCAGAAACACCTGTATTTCCCCAACATTTCTCCTGCCAACCACACCTCAAAGAATGGGCCTCATATGCCCCAATAATTTTAGACTTCCACATAGCACCATCATGATTATTTCCCATCTATTATTTTCCTTGTTACTTTATTTCTTAATTTCTTTTCCTCTTATTCTTGTTGTCATAAAATTTTAAGTTTAGACATATTCCTGATTCATATGTTATTCGTAATTGCCTCTCATTCACTATTTTTTTTATTATTTTTGCTTTCTGTACCCTCTGTTTGTCTTTTTCTCATGTCTCCTCAACTCCAGGACTTAATCATCACCAAAAGAGACAGATGCTTCTCTAACCAGGTGTGTAGATTTGTGACAGAACCCAACCACCTCTGAATAGGCAAGCTCAAAATTGCTTTTGAAAGCTTCATCACTGAAAATGTAATCAAACTTAGCTTAACCAAGATTGATTTAAGTTGCGGCCTAAGGGCCAACCTTTGACCAGGACAGCATCCACACTTACCATCGATTCTACCTGCAATTGAATTACTCAGGCAATTCTGTGCGTTTTCAGCTTGAGCCCTGGAGTGCAAACAGCCAATTTGGGAAGCAACTTGATTTTGCTTGAAATTTGCAGGAAGATTTTCTCACACCTTCCTGGGGAAAAGCAGGCCTACTTTTCAAAAATATTCTTAGTCACAGAATTGGTTGCCCAAAAGATATTTCATTTGCTTGTTCTTATGTTTGTTTTGAGAACACTTTGCTTCCCTGAACGAATCTCATCTGACTTTGATAAATACGAGTTCTAATCCTTCAATGTGGATTCTAAAATTTAGAAGAAATGAAAATTAATAGGAAAAAAGTATGGCAACCTAAATGTGCTGCTGTTAAATAGAGGGAAATTTCCCAAAAGATTGCATTAATAGTTCTAGAAGCAGAAGTTAAAAATTTACTGAGATAGAAGCAAAAGAATCTTCTCTGGGTCTCTGAAGAATTGTATTCTGTGACAACGTCTCCCTCCCTTCATCTCTAAAATATGTACGATGACACACAGAAACATTATAAATCCTCTTCTGGGGCAAAACAGATCTCTATTACACATTTCTATTTTCCATAGTTTTTCCTCTTATGCTATATACCAGTTGCATATCTTCCACCCTTTTCACAAAATTTCCTTCACTTTCTCATCAACAATACCATCTCTATGTCTTTATTTTACATACTGACAATTATAAAATAGATTCAACTTTATACCTTGCAAACACCTCTCCATATTTAAATTTAGACTTAGTAATATTTTGACGGCTTCATTGCTGTATATTCAGTGATGCATTGATAAATATTTAACTGAATAAATAATGTGTGTAACAAAATTCAAAAAATAATAACATAATATGCAATTCTCTTTATTGTAAATCCTATATATATAGCTGATTGCTTCTCACAGGTGCTTTTCACTGATTTTTGACAATCTGAAACCAAACTATGGTTGCAGTTCAACTGTGATATGATATATGGGGTTGTGTTCCAACTATGAGCATCATTGTAACACAAATATGGGTTGATATTTTTATTTATGATAAAAATTAAGAGGAAAATAATACATGCAGCTTCCTCATGGAATAAGAGAATAACTGGAAATATTGCAAGAAAATTCCCTCCACCTTTTGTTTTATTTGCAGTGTAATGGATGAAGACTTGTCACACTTTTATGTTTAATTTTCATTAACATTTTTGTTCCCACTTTCTTAAATCAAGATAATTATCAAAACAACAAATCAACCCCTGCGTGGAACATTTGCCAATTTTCATGGTATAGATGCATCTACTATGGGTGATTTCAGGCTACTAAACTGATGTTATTGAAAGAAGAGCTGGGAAGAAATGTGCTATATCACATCATTATATAATATTTCTACAATACAGATACAGTAGTTCTAACTAATCTGAAGATCATAAATAATAATAAAATGCTATAATTTTGAGTGATAAAGTTTGAGTAGTTATGAAATTTATTAATATAAGGTTATTAATATAATTTATTATATAAGATTACATAATTAAATATTAATAGTGGCCATGTTTCATGAAGAATTCACAGAATCCCTAAAAAGTAACTATTGTTCTTATGAACTAATACCAGTCAGGTTCAATATGCCATTGTCTAATTCAGTGGCTATAAAGGAAAACATGATTCCTCCACATATAAAATGTCTGACCCTAGACAAATTACATAATCCTTCTTATCTTCAATTTGCTCAACTATAAATTGAAATTAATAATAATTAAGGCACATGGAGTTGGAAAAATTAAATAAGTGTAAAGTATTTGGCACATGGTAAGAGTTTATATAGTAATAGCCTTTCCTTTCCCTCACGTACCTTTAGTCCCCCTTACTATATATACATAATTCCTTTAATTTTATATTGAGGTAAGGAAAACATAATTAAGCATCGCTTAATCCACAGAATGATCCCTGGTACAATTGAGATCTATATTGTCTCTATGTTAAATATATGCATGCGTAAGTATTTTCACAAGTATGCCGCATTTCTTTAAATTTTCTGTAACACAAAATATGTCCCTCTTATGTAATTGTCTAGACCTCATTCCTACTCCATACTACATTTTAAGCAACATTATTTCTTTAGACTTAAATTATCAGGTCTCAGGAGATGCTTATATTGTAATGTTTTAATCCTATGAAGCCAGAGGGAAAAATGTATTATCTAGTAATAAAAAGCTATCCAAAGCCTCATATTAACATCACAATAGGATCCAAATCCATTGTCATCTCTCCTCTAACCTGGCCAGAGTCAGAGGAGAAGGAATACGTATTTTTCAACTGCTTTGAAAGAAATGGAATCCGTCCTTTCATACCATCTACTTCCCTCAAAAATACTTGAACACTTTAAAGAACATAAACCATAGTTTGCAAACTGCATACTTTGGTATAGAAAGATTAACCATTATTTCAAAATTTTAAAACTTCAGTATATTTCTTTTTTTTTCTTTTTTTCATCATTTTAACTGTTGACCTGAATGTCTTGTCCCATGCTGTTCTGGGAATACAAAGATGAGCTAAGATACCTTTTCAAATGTTTGGAGACTACTAATTTTGTGTTGGGTTTGATTTTGTTTGCTACTTTAAATTTTTTAACTGATAAATAAAACCCAAAAAGTGTAGATATTTATAGGGTATCATGATATTTTGGTAATGTTTAAATGAAGTTAAACATATCTGTCTACTCAAACATTTATCATTTTTAATGGTAAAATTATTAAAACTCCTTTCTACTAGCTTTTTCTGAAATACACATGACATTATCATTTACTATTCAATAGCACACCAGAACTTCTTATTCCTAACTATAACTTAGTATACATTGATCAAATTCTCCCAACCTCTCTCTCCCCCTTGATCTCTACAGCCTTTGATTACTAGCATTTCTACTGTGATCTTTTATAAAATCAACTTTTTAAGGTTCCATTTATATGTGAGATCATGCAGTACTTGAAATTCTGTGCCTGGCTTATTTCACTGAACATGATGATGTCCAGTTCCATCTATGTTAGGTAAATGACAGAAGTACATTCTTTTTTATAGTTGACAAGTATTCCATTGTGTATATCACATTTTCTTTATCCATTTTTAGTTTTCAGACACTTAAGCTGCTTCCATTTCTTGGCTACTGTAAATAGTGCTGCAACAAATATGAGAGTAAAGATGTCTCTTTTAAAATACTAAATTCATGTCTTGTATATATATATATATATACACATATATACATATACATATACATGGTAGTGATTGCTGGATCAAATGTTGTAAGCCAAAATTATCTTTTCATATATGATAGCTTTTAAATGTGACTGTATGTAATGTGAAATAGAATTACTGAAATACTATAATACTTTGGTTCTTAAAATGTTTTATTGTGCCTGAAAAACAACCCATTACTTAGATGAGGCTATTTGAGTTTCTTCCTGAATTCTTCTACCACATTTGACATTGCTCACATTCATGTACTTATCCATCAGCTTCTAATAGGTTTCTAGACAATCATATATATTTGTGCCAAATTGTATTTTAAGGAAGAGCAATTATTTCACTGTTGATCTATTATACTGATCAAATAATAATATAATTAGCACTGAACTGCATAATGAGATGTCTAACCTTTCCCTAATACATGCTTCCTTAACTTTTTCTTAGTGCACTGTTAAGTCTGTCCACTAATTCATACTGTAATTGTATAGGCAACCTCTTTTTCTTTCAAATTATGCAGGATGTTGCAAGAAGCCCTCCAAAAAAACACATAAAGACAAATCCTTTGTCTCTGAGAATATAATAAAATTAAATCTTTTTGCCACTGAATCAATCCATAGAGAACTTCAGTATATAGATTCTTAATACCTTACCTTCTGATTAGAGAATTTCCTGGTTAATAATGGCATGGATATAGTTGATTAATGCATATAATTTATATATCCTGGAAAACAGCCCCATAAAAATCGTTTTTCATTTATTTATAGTTTATTCTATGCAATGAATTATCTGGTGTAGTATGTACTGTCACCAGTGTAAGGAAGAGTTAAGTTCTGGACAGGAAAACTTACTTTTCCTTGTTTGTTATGTCTTTTTGTTTTGCTTTGCTTTTGTCTTTAATAGCCTCTATCACTAGTCCCAGCTTGGTATCTGAAAATTAGTTTGTGACAGGAGCAAGATGAGAAAGCTGAGATATTTAGCACAAATTCATCCCCTCTGTTAATATATAAACCTGATATAGAACCCTGTGTATATACACATTCCACTAGCTGATGGGTGTGGGAGGAGAAGTCTTAAGAGAGAAGTAGTGCAGTCTTTACAGGGTATAGCTATTGCAAGATCAGACTTAGTATCTGGGCTCAGTAGAGAATGAGGAAATGCTGGGTGGACTGCAGTGCTATATCTAGATACAGATAATCATGACTTCAGAAATTCAGCAAGAGAATGTGTATTGGTACTAGAAAATAACAGCTGTAAGCAAGTATTCTGCTGATGGTGATTCAGAATCATTATCTTCAAATGTAAAGACAACATTATTATCCTTTCTGATTTAACAATAGTTGAATTCATAATGAGATAGGCCTAGCCTTAATAGTTTTGAAAAATATTGTGCTACCTCAGTATTGTTACTGTTGTTCATACAGGAGAGCATAGCCAAGTGACAAACATAGACAGAGGATGACTTCAGACCAGAAATGGAACTGATTACCCCAGAGGTGGATAACAGAAAAGATCTGGAACCTAATATGATGTTTGAAACTGACTCTGTGTGTGTGCGTGTGTGTGTTTGTGTGTGTGTGTGTGTGTGTGATAGATTAAAAATCACCCAATATTGATTTCAGTTTTTCGTGACCACCTTTATATGTATTTCTTATAACCTATGCCTTCTAAAAGACCAACAGATACGCAGTAGTCCGAGTACTTGTTTATGTTCTCATTTCCTAAGGGCTTAGATCTTCGTCCAGCAATGCTGGTAGCTTTTAGAAGGTTGCAGCAATACGATAGATTTCTTCATAGGTAATTCTGTAAAGTTATACAATTCAAACATTTGTCTTATTTTAAATGACTTTTGAAATCTTAATGTCTAAAGCATTAAGAAATAAAGGCAATTATGTTATCTACATTCTACTTTATCATTAAAATTCCATTTAAGAAAAGTATAGACCCTTCCCCCACCAGAAGAGCAAGAATATTCTAAGAACTAACTTGTCATTTTTATTTATTAATATTCAACTTCTGTGAAACTTGGAAAGAACTAACAAAAAAGATTAAGGTTTTCTAAATCTCTTCTTTAGATAATTTTTCCAAAGCATCTCTGTTTATTAGGATTAAGACAGTAGCAAGTGACACCACTCAGCATAACAGTGACAAGCAAGATAAAACTGTCTCTCATACATAGAAGCCTGGGATAGACAGTTCAAGGCTAGAATAACATCACTGCATCAAGGATGAACTTCCTTTTGTGATTTTGTTCCACTTTGGAGCATCTATTCCCAACGACACATTATGGTCCAGGATGGCCATTTCAATTCAAAGCATCATATTTATACTTCATGCTCTAGGGAGAAGAAAAAGGTCTCCATGTCTCCTTTTATGAATACATCTCAAAATGTGTACATGCCACTCACATTCATATCCCACTGGTCTTTACTGACCTGGCCACACTTAGCTGCATGGGAGGTTGGGGATTTTGTTCTTTATTAGTATTCTTTGCAAAAGCATATGATTACTTTTATTTACAGAGAAAAGATATGATGAATGTTGAAGGACAACAGTTATTTTTACCACACTCTACTCCTCTGTAACCCAACTATCCAGGCATATGTTCTTCCTATGTGTAGAATACACTCATTCCCATAAAAGATAGAAAATCCTAGTTTTCTATTCAGAGGCTGGATCTAACTGAAGTGCAGAATCTCTGGTTTTTACAGTTTTCTCTATATCAGCCCAAATGTAACACATCTGATCTGATGACCTGAGGGTTAAAACAAATGCTTTCTGTCACACAAGTCAGCACACTATGATGGACTGTGATCCAGAAAACTATAATTGTACTTTTATTCTGGGAATATGAGAAAAGAAACTCACAGCATTCACTCAACCATAGCAGCCATCAGATCCTGCCTGTTTGAAGAGTCAGGACTCCCTTTTCCAACAGTGGAATGATCCTTAAGTTGCTTACTGGGCAACAATTCACTCTATGCTCTTGGGAAAAACTCCCAAATCCATTGCCCCCTGTGGCCCTTATCTTTGTCCTCTTGGAAGATGTTTCTTCGACACTGCTCCGTGACAACATCTGAAAAATCATCGAGGGTGAACAGCTTGCATGGCCAAGTTTGTACTGGAGCATAATTGGGCCACAGAAATGTCTGTATTGGTGAACAACTAAAATCCTAGGAACAGCTTGTGGTTTCTTTGACAAAAGGATTTGCTCAGAAACTGAGTGGGTTTCCCATATACCTAATTTCATTGTTAGGAATCATAAGGAAATTTGTTTTCCTTTGGTGGAAAGGTTTTGAAGTCCCATAGCTCCAATCTTTGACTTGCCACCCACTTTGTTCCCTCTCAATCAAGTAACAGCTACACTGAGAAGATCTTAAATGATGAGTTTGTTTGGAAGGGCAATAGAGTACTCTATGCCATCTGCAAAAGATACATTCTTAGACCCCCAGTGGATGCCTAATACTGTACACTGAACCCTGTTATGTACTATGTTTTTCCTATATGCCCTCCAGCATTGCCACAAAACACAAGTTAATCTGTCTTTGTACATGTTATGCCTGGTGCCTCCTTTGAAACATGACTCTTGCACTTTGGGACCATTATTAAATAAAATAAGAGTTACTTGAACACAAGCACTGCACTACTAAGTCAGTCAGTCTGGTAACTGAGACAGCTCCTAGGTGAATAACAGATAGTAATATGTACAACATGTTGCCTGGGACAAAGGGATCATTCACATCCTGCAAAGAATAGAGCAGGACAACACAAATTTCATCATGCTGCCCAGAATGTTGTCCAATTTAAAAAGTATGAATCATTTATTTCTGGACTTTTTAATTCCAGGAATTCCATTTCAGATTATAGTCAACTACTGGTAACTGAAACCTTGGAAAAGGAGACCAGAGAGAAGAGGGGGACTACTGTACTCTTGATCATCTGTGCCTTCACAGCTCATAGCTAGCCATGACAAACATTATTCTGCTTTCCTATTAAGCATGATGATTTGTAGTTATTTTTTTGTAGTTTTAGTTGGGGTCCAAAGCAGTTTGGATTTTCAGTATTACAGAATATAAATTACCAGTCTTTCCATTAGTTCTCATTATAGTGTACAGGTAACCCTCCCCACTTAAGTGAAGGTGCATTCTGCCTACATCTCTGAAGAGAACCTAGGACTATACCAAGTTCATGAGTCTGAAAGTGGCATAGCTCAGGAAATACACTAGCCTTCTAATTTCTTCTGTTGTTCTCTCTTCTTAAAATCATCACATTGTAGATTTAGTCTCAAAAGAATTTTATATTAAATCATGAACAAATAGTTTGTCTTTCAAAGATGCCCACACTCCATAAAACCTCAAATGAATAAGGATCCGAACATATCAAAATCAAACTGACTCAGAGATAATCAAAATGAATCATATATTTTTAATTCAATAAGTAATTGTCTTCACCAAATAAGACTTTATGTGTGCACAGAACATATGCACATCCTTTCATATAGAATTAGGGTGAGCTAAGGCAAATAAGTTATGATTTTCTAAGAGAATCTCCTTAGGTTAAAACAGAGCATAAATTTATTGCTATATCCAACTCAAAGAAATGTGCTAAATCTTAGAGGAAAAGACATTAACAAAGCCTTCTTAAGACATGAACGCTGACCTTAAGAAACTATCCATTTATGAACTCCCATCACCTACCTCATCCCTCACCCTTCTTCTCTCATTTTTTTATGTAAAGAAATCATTCCCAAAAGAAGAGTTAATAATTATTCTTTGGCATTGCTATTCATGGTGGAACCTAGACAAGAACTCAATCCTTCTACCTCTATATTTTGCAACTCTGTTTAAAAAAAGAAAGAAATACAGAAAATGGTGTCAATAAGTGTAAAATGTCTGAGATATTACCCAATTTATGAGCTAATGTTAACTTGCCACAATTTCATGGATGCTAGCAGAAAACATGACTCTTGGGTTCAGAGATATGACTTTATTACACATAGCACAAACAGTCGGCAGAGAATCTGCATGTTTGTTTCAGTTTCACGAGTCCCAATTCCCACAAGGGTAAGATGGATTTCCTAGATGAATGCCTGCACATGCAGTGGTTTCTTTACAGGAGAACACCAAGATCAGGGAACCCAGTGTTTAACAGCAGCAGTAAGTAGACCGACTCTTTGTCTTAGGATACATTATCTCATTCCACAAGACATGGTCTGCATAAGAGCATTTCCTTTTTATCCTTTATTCAATTTTTTGTTGCTTGATTGTTTGGTACTAGGGATTGAACCTAGAGGTGCTTAACACTACCACATCTCCAGCCCCTTTATGTTTTATTTTGAGACAAGGTCTTGCTAAGTTGCTCAGGGCCTTGTTAAGTTGCTGAGGCTAGCTGTGAACTCACAATTCTCCTGCCTCAGCCTCCCAAGTCGCTGGGATCACAGGTGTGCGCCACTGCATCTAGCTAGAGTTTTTGTGTGTTTGTTTGGTTAGTTTTTTAATCCTTGGCATTCCCTGCAAATTATGTAACAACAAAACATGTAGAAACTTGAGAGTCTCAAGAAGGAGAATCCCCCTGACAGTCTATAGAGAGAGAGATATAAAAATGATGGCTGTAACCCTGGGGCATATCTTAAATTTTATCATGCATGCACATATAGCAAGGAACTTGTAAAAATACTGACTTTGATTATGTGATTCTGTATCAGAGGCTGACTTGTAATTCTCAGGGGTGAATGATACTGTGAGTTCAAGGGACACACTTAGTTAGATAGCAAGGCTGCAGGGGAAGTCTGCTTGAGCTTCAGAAGGGCTTATTACTTAGCATACCATATTCTAGGTTCTGGACCTCCTATTTCCAAGACCTTGAGAGCCTTTCTAGTCTACTTTATAGGATTTAGCAGACTGTGACAGACTGATGCTTTCTAAAATACACACACACATACATATATGTGAATATATGTATTCTGATTAGACTCTAGAATACCAATGTATTAATTTATAATAAGAGATTACTTGGATTATAGTATGCATATTGGCATGATCAGTTCATCCTGTCCCTAAGTAAAGTCAGAAGTCACATCAAAGTCAGAATTCTTTTTAATTCATTGTCACACATCACTGCTTGAGGACACAAAATATAGAAGTCGGTACAAACAGTTATTCTAACACAGGCAAATCTATACAGAATATCAAGTCATAATCTGAAGGTTTCATGGTGACCATTTATTCAAAAGAGGGGAAGATACATAAATCGAACATTTAATGGTATTAGTCTAAAATCTATGTTGCATCATTATTCTAACAAAAATGGCCATTTTAGCCGGGTGCGGTGGCTCAAGCCTGTAATCCCAGCATTTAGGGAGGCTGAGACAGGAGAATCGTGAGTTCAAAGCCAGCCTCAGCAACGGCGAGGCGCTAAGCAACTCAGTGAGACCCTGTCTCTACATAAAACACAAAATAGGGCTGGGAATGTGGCTCAGTGGTTGAGTGCCCCTGAGTTCAATCTCCAGTACCAAAAAAAAAAAAAAAAATGGCCATTTTGTTGGGCATGGTGGCACATGCCTATAATCCCAGCAGCCCAAGAGGCTGAGAAAGGAGGATTGTGAGTTTAAAGCCAGCCTTAGCAACTTAGCGAGACCCCGAGAAACTTTGTAAGGCCCTGTCTTAAAATATAAAAAGGCTGAGGATGTGGATCAGTGGTTAAGTGCCCCTGGGTTCAATCCCTTATACAAAAAAAAAAAGGCTATTTTATCAGTAGCACAAAATAGGCATAACATCTAATAATTCTGACTCCTTTTCTTGGTGTGGTACATATGTCCAACTTTGAATTCCTCCAGTTTTCCTCTACGACTTTCCTCATCTACGTATGTAGATTTCTACATTCTCTATCTTTAGTTCCTTTTCCTTTACTGTAACATCAAACACACAATGATCCATAGCCATGTTAAACATACCCACAATGTTCCTAAACTAGAAGTAGTGTCTGCTGACTTCATATGTAGGAATAGGAGATTCTTAGCATCCCCCCCAAAAAAACCTTATCCTTATAAGAATTCAGCCTCTGGAGATTTCCTAACCTAGGTTTCTCCAGAAGCACTTTCTTTACCCATCTTCTCAGTAACTAAAAACTGCTTTTTAGATGGTATTAGCAAACCCATCTAAATTGTCACCCTTTTTCAAGTGTTCACTGATTACACCTCTAAGGGTGCCTTTGAAAATGTAACAAACCAGACACCAGGATCCTATAACCTATTCAATTATTATTGTCTAGCCCTATCGCATGTGCAGTCAGATACATGTATTAGCTACTGTTGTTTCTGAAGTGATAATTTGAACCTTAAGTAAGTTAATAGACTTGTGCATTTGCAAATTAAGTTTGAACACACTACATTAAAATGAACATTTTCTTATAAGCCTGCTACTTAAAGCCTTCAGATGTCAAGCATACATGTCCAGTGCCTATGTTGGAAATCAATGCTTAAACAAGAGTTTGCAGTTTTTTAAAATGCCTGACAATTGGAAAAACCAGATACTTTGCTTTTCTCAATACCAAGAAAAGAGTTAATATGGGGAACTGGGCCCAGCAGTAATCCCAGCACTTTG
The DNA here is from genome assembly GCA_004024805.1 of Geosciurus inauris. Lineage (NCBI taxonomy): Eukaryota > Metazoa > Chordata > Mammalia > Rodentia > Sciuridae > Geosciurus > Geosciurus inauris. The sequence goes on along the minus strand of PVHX01000437.1, from coordinate 267,989 downwards.
GGAGGCTGAGACAGGAGGATGGTGAGTTCAAAGCCAGCCTCAGCAATGGCGAGGCGCTAAGCAACTCAGTGAGACCCTGTCTCTACATAAAACACAAAATAGGGCTGGGGATGTGGCTCAATGGTTGAGTGCCCCTGAATTCAATCCCCAGTACTAAAAAAAAAAAAAAAAGTTAATGTGGGAAGTACTGGTATTGAATACATTATCTCCTGTTAATACTAAAAATACATGTGTTCCATGTACATGTTAGTCACAGAAGCCCTCGAAACAGCAGTGGTGCTGACGTGGCTTTGTTCTGCAGAGAGACGTGCATTTCACTTGTTTTACTGAAGAGCAGAGTTTCTCAGAATCTCAACAGCCTGCTTTCTGCCTTTGTTTAGCATTGCTTCATGTCACAAGCCTAATAGATCCCTTCAGTAGCTGTGATTAAGAATAAGGAATGAGAATCAAAGAGGTCACCAATGCTTAGATGGCTTGTGAAAGTTTTGAACTCTAATGAATCACTTGTGGTAGGACAAAATAAAGCCTATTTAAACCCAGAAGTCTTAAGTATTCTAATATGAAAGACAAAGGCTAATACTCAGAGTTAATCTGGAAAATTAAAGTTCCAGAGCATGGCCAAAACATGCTATAAATGTACAATATAAAGCATTCTCTGTCTCCACAGCCCCATTTTGATCTTGTACTGTACATTGTGTGAAAATTAGCTATGACATGTCAAGGCTCATTAGTGCCATCTTCACACCCTTGACTTTTGAAAATGTATGTTCCCAAATGTGGGCTTTGAAGACATCTACTTTGTACATAATGAGCTCACATTTCAGATTTGAAAATGTGTTATTGTTACTAGTTTTATATGTGGTGGATAATTAATTTTGATCTAGGCAAAATTGATTGATCAATCATATAAAAAACTACTATTTATATTTAAAAAATGGTAAATCCATGATGCCAATTCCACCTATTATTAACAATAGAAGTGCTTCAGCTTCAGGGAATTATGGGGATAGTTCTGAATTGATTAAATAATGTCAACATCCCTAAATACACTTTGTGAGACAATAGAACACATATGGATCCTTGATTTCACTTTCTAAAAACTTCAGATAAGTCTGTCCCAAAATATATTCATGAAAAGAAGGAAGTGATGATAAAATGCTATTCACAGCCAAAATGTGTCCTACTTTCTAATATTAATTTTCACAAGATATATGAGCCCTTAACCCATTAATCTATCATGTTTAATATGAGGTCTAAAACGAAAACTTCCTGTGTTGCTTGACACAACATCAGTTTAATCTGGCAATTAGCTAACATATCTAGAACCAAAGAGAAGCATTATGGGACTGAGGGTAGAGAGCAACTCAGGGTACAGCATTTATTTAGCATGTGCATTCCTTAGGTTTGGTTCAGTACAGGCACATGCGCACACACACACAGGATAGACATTTGCAAACATGGTCTTTTTTCTATGAATGTAAAACAAACAAAGCCATCTAAAAACCATCTAAACACAACAGTAGTAATTACTAATGCTTTGGACTAAGCCATCACCTCCAACTACTTTGTTAATTCTTCTTCAATTTAGCTAAAACTCATGTTGTTAGTTTTCCCTTGTCAGTTAGAATGACTTGTTAATCACGTTTAATTGCTGTTCCTTCATATATTTAACAGAAATAGATGTCTAGGGACATGTAGTAATATTTTAGAACATTTTCTTTTTAAAATTGATAATAAGTACCTAGTATAAATAAATTTTATATTAAAAATATTTTTCTCTGTATTAAGAAATTATTAACCTGGAAGGATGAGTTTACAAATAAGAAATACATTTATAATACGGTGGTTTTAATTGTACCTTATACTTGAAAAGTATATTTGACTGCTGACATTGACATTGTGATAGTGATATGGCAGCATTGTTATGGTGTATGTCACTTCCCAGTTTCTTTTAAAGCCACACTGGTCCAGAATATGGCTCCAGTTACTGTGCAAAAGCCAATAGGAAAAAATAAAAAGAATACTCAGATCAACAATGAGCTGTATCAAGGTAGGAGGATGAATTTAAAGTCCCATACAAGTGTCTGCGACATTGGTGTACAAGTACAATAACTATGTGTCACCTGTCAAAAAAAGGCCAAAAATCCAAGCCTTAAAAATGACAAATTAAAAACAACTTCTTGTCTTAAAAGGCATAGAAAGTTACTAAACAATTCCTTCTTAAAATCCTTTTCAATCATGGGCTTTCTTTAGAAAAAGTCTTATTTGTGTCAACAAACTATAAAACAACAAAAGATGAACATTTTTCTAATTAACTAAGTACTTAAAAACACTGTTTTTGATCCTTAAATTGTCTTGCATAGGAACTTTGTGTGTGTGTGTGTGTTTTAAGGAAACAGGCATCGAGAACAAGAGTGGAAAGTCACAGAACTAGTCCCCAGCAGGTATGAGGCTAGAACCTTGTTTTTGCAATTCAGTACTTGTTACACTACCACTAGAAAAGAAATAGACAGGGATTGGATAAGAAGGAGGAGATGAGATGACCCCAGTGGTGAGCCACACTTGTGTTTGAACTGTCACCTGAAATATGGTTCAAGTCACAGTTTACAGCTCAGCCCAGCAGAGAATCCCTCAATGACTTCATGTGTACTGATGTCTCTGTCTCCATTAGCCAAGGAAACACTGCAGCTGGCTCTCACAGCAACCCAAATAAAACTCAAGCCCAAGATATTTATCATCTCAGCTCTGTACTTAGTGAAGGCAGAACCATGTGCAGCCCCAATAAAACAGGGCGATTTTGTTTTAATAAATAAATACATTCAAAAGCCTCAAACGGTGATACAGATCATTAGTGGAAATTTTCTTCCATATGCAGGAGAGACACCAGATTATTACACCACCACCAATAATAAATCTCCTTATCTATTTCTCCCTGAAATGCACTAAACCTCTTGTCAACTGTTCAAATGTAGTTTTCATCTCTTTCTTCCAAGCTCATGCTGCGCTGGCTGTCTTTCCTACTCCCTCTTTCTCTTTCTGTCAACCCTCTTTCCACCAGATTATTTTTTCTCTTTTTTAGTCAATTCCTTTATATAATGAAGTGATTTGTTTATTTTTCTAAGATTGTAAATTTAGAATGTGAAGATTTTAAAATTCATCCATTACTCCTAACAACAGATAACCAGGTTACATATGCACACATAAAATATCTATCAAATTCTCATAATTTTACTTTAAATATACATGTATATGTGTAAACAGACATATATACATATTTATACTTAGTTACTATGCATGTATTTACATGTGTATACATTTTTCATATATTTTGAGATGCTTACTCACATCATCTATGTTTTTTTATTTACCACTGAAAATCTAATACTCACCCAAGACTTGTCACATAGTAACTTCAACAACTATTTGATTAGTGATGAACGAATCACATTTTTTTTTCTGAGTCTGCTCATCTGGAACTTGTGGATTATCTCCAAGGTCATTGAGGGCTCCTGGAAACTACCCTTATTCCTGCTTTCCAGGTTTTGCACCTGAGTTTGAAGACAGACTCTCAGGGATGAAAGAGTAGATCAGTGGCACATGGACCGTAGTGAGCAGAAGTGATTCTTCATTAGAGCTCATCATACTCTGAGGTGTAAGTTGTTGCTCTCTGAGTTAGAATGTGTATGCAGCATTAGAAAGGCCTATTTCATAGGTGGGTTAATAAAAATGACTTCTTTATCACAGCTAAGGAAATCAATAATTCAACTGAAAATAAAAAGTTATTTTTCTCTTGTTACATAGTGCAACTGAATGGGTGCAATGAAACTATGTATGGCATATACTGACTCTCTTAGTTCAGGCTTCTATAACAAAACACCATAAACTGAGTGGTTTATTAACAACAGAAATTTCTTACTATTTTGAAAGCTGTAAGACCAGAATCAGGGTAACAGCATAGCTTGGGTTCTGAAAAGGGACTACTTTTGTGGGTAATGGAATGCAGACTTCTGGTTGCATCCTTGCAAGTCAGACAGAGGGTGAGAGAGCTCTACTGGGTCCCTCTTATAAGGACACTAATCCCTTTTATGTGGACTCCACCATTATGACCTAATTATTTCATAAATGCCTTACCTCCTAATGTCATCATATTGGAGTTTATTATTTCAACATATGAATTTGAGGGAGACACAAACATTCAGTGTATATTGCACTGGTAAATTTTATTGTGAGCTAAACAATAATAGAAATCAATCACTGTATGAATCTAGAATAAATAACACAAAAACTGAACTCATACATACACATTATGTGGAAATCAAATAATAGTAGAACAAATGCACAGTTTACCTAAATTTTGTTCTAAATCTCAAGAAAGCAGAAAAAAATCCACATATAAACATTATTACCAGAAAATGCAACTGTTTAAAAAAGCTCTATTAGATTATAGTATAGGTAATAGAAAATGCTTATCAATTTCTATATCATTTCTGCCTTTTGCTAGAAATATTATTTTTAGAACAATCTTCCCTCAAGCCAGTTTTTCTAAAACCTAGCTACTACATTCACAGCAGAATCTATATAAAAAAATACACTTTTGAAATTGCTCCAAACTCTGCAATACTTAATCAGTTTTATCTCAAGCAGATAGTTTGGAAATATGATGGAAATAGGGATAAAAAGAAAAAGAAAACAACAAAAAGAGAAGAATGCCGTGGGTCTGCATTGCCCTAAACAAAATTGAGACATATTCCTTTTTTCAGTTTATGTCTTTTCCTCCAATTATCCTCAAAGAATCAGAAAGCTTTTACTAGGCTTCTAAAGATTGAATGTTTATATATCTCCCCCACCAAATTCATCTGAAAATCCGGACCCTGAGGTAATGATATTAGGAGGCAAGGATTTTCATAGGTGATTAGATCATAAATGGGACTGGTTTCTTCATGAGGGTGGCCTGAGGGGGCCTATCTGCCTTTCTTCTAAATGAAGATAGTCAGAATGTACCATGAAGGATGGGCCCATACAAATCACTGAATAGGACTTGGTCTTGCCCTTCCCAGCTTTCAGAATTGTGAGAAATAAATTTCTGTTTGTCAACCACACTGTCGGTTGTATTCTGTTACAGCATCCTGAGTGAACTAAAGACAATACCTAACGTGAATCCTTGAAGCCACCCTTCCCTGTATTCTTTACTTCTGCATCAATATTAACTATAAAGTCTTCATGTGATAATCAATTGATTATCTTACACTCAAAATTTTAAATGTGATTACAGAAAGAGAGATGTGGGCTAAACCAGAGAGCAAGGATACATATATAAGCAAGGAAGACTGACTAAGCATTCCCTTTGCTCAGATGTATTACGTATGCTCATTGTGCCTTTCACAACATCCAAGTAGGGAGGCTGAGACCATGGCCTCTATGGTCTTAGCAGGAGGCCTGTTCTTATGGAGATATGTTATCCACAGGGGTGAAAGGAGTCAAGAAGGGACACAGATATCTCTTGTTTCATCTAGTCATGCTGTGCATGTAATTGATGAGTCATAGCAAAGAAAATGTGTAGCTCCTACCTGCTGGTAGAGTGGGGATCCACTAGTTTATGGTCTGATTGCAGATAATTTGAAGGCAGGACTCCAGACTGGCAAAAAGCCAGCTTTCTCCAATACTGTCTTTTACTGGTTTCTCGCCAGCATGAAATCTTAACTTGTGTTTCCTCAGATTTTTCTATCTCTGTCTTAGCTTTTTGTCACTATGACCAAAATATCTGACAAAGACAACTTAAAGCAGGAAAATTTATTTTGTCTCAGAGTTTCAGAGGTTTTGGTCCATGGTCAGCGACTCCATTGCTTTGGGACTGGAATGAAGCAGAGCATCCATCCTGGTGGAAGAGTATGGCAGAGAAAAGCTGCTCAGCTCACAATAGCTGGGAAGCAGAGAGAAAAGGGCTGAGGACAGGAAATATTCTTCTAAGGCACACTTTCAATGACCTGTTTCCTCCAGCTGGTTTCCAAGTTCTGAAGTTTCCACAACCTCCCAGTAGTTCTTTCAGCTGTCAGTAGGTTAATCCACTGGGGAGGCCAGAGCCCCCATGATCCAATCCCTTCACAAAAGCCCTACCTCTGAACATTATTGCACTGGGGAACAAGCCTTCACCCCTTTTGAGGACGTTCCAGATCCAAAAGGCAATAATCTCTAATGATGATCCTCTGGCAAATCCCTTCTAATTTAGTGTAACCCAGACCCTATCTCTAAAGGTCTCTTGCTTGCCCTCAGCACAGTAGTTCCTTCCATTCATGATTTCACTTTCCATAGTTTTAGTTACAGTCAGCCACACTATGAAAATATTACATGGATAATTCTAGCAATAAGTGACTCATAATTCATTTTAAAATATTTATTGCAGTATATTTCTATAATTGTTCTATTTTAATATTAGTTATTGTTGTTAATCTCAGTGTACCTAATTTAGATTAAATTTCATCCCAGATGTGTGTTGTGCATAGGTATATATATATATATATAGAGAGAGAGAGAGAGAGAGAGTTATATCCTTGCAATATATACATACATACATATATATATACATATATATATATTCACACACACACATATATATTCAGTTTGTAGTTTCAAGCATCAGAGAAATATCTGAGAATGTATCCTCCAAGGATAAAAAGAGACTGCTGTATGAGCAAACCCCCCCATTCTGACTTCCACCCACGTCCTCTCTGCACCAAACCTGTTCCCACGGTTCTTTCACAGAAGACCCTAATCACCAGTTCAATCTGATTCACTTTAATGTGGAAAAGAGGGGAAATATTTCATTCTATATGCCAGATGTGTCACTTCCTTAGAGTTTTTGAATTCTTGAAATGCAGCAAGGAAAGAAAATTGAGACAAAATGTTTGTTCCTAAATTCAATTTATTAATATCCAAATCATACTAGAGTATACTGTAAATTTTAGTTCTCAGGTTTTTTTCATGCTGTCCCTTTCTATCTTTTATGGTTAAAATAGGGTTCTGAAAGCTACTGCCCGTGAGCCATAGCCATACAGCCAGTGTTTTTAAAGCCTATGAACTAAGAATGGCTTTGAGCTTTTTCAGTGATTGTAGAAATCAAAAGAATAATATTTTATGACACAAATATCATATGAAATTTAAATTTCAACATCAATAAATAGAGTTTTGTTGGAACACAGACTTGTCCATTTGCCTATATATCTAAGGCAACTTAGATATAAGAGTGGAGAAGTTGCTGAGGGGTCATTTGCCCAGGATAGCCAAAAATATTTACATCCTGGCCCTCTACAGGCAAAGTTGCTGATCTCTGTTAAAGGCATGCTTCATTGAACCAGAGAGCCCTGGGTTCAGATTTCTCTCCGTCACTTACTAACTTGTTAATTAATCTGGAGAATATAATAGTCATTTCACAATAATGTTTCTGGGGCTAAATGAGAAGATGCACACAGACCACCATAGCAATTACCTGATAGAGAATAACATTAAATAAATGCTTTTTAGAAAGTGGGCTAAGAATTTTATTACTAATATCTGCCTTCTTTGTGTCTGTTTCCTTATGTATAAAATACACAAAATATTATAAAATATTTTGCCCTGCCTTGTTGATATCCTTTTCTAAAGACTGAATAGCATATTAAAATTCAGATACTTTAAAGCTAAAAGCAGTATTAGAATATCTATATTAATTTTCTAGGGCTGTACTAACAAATTAGTACAAACTAGGTACCTTAAACAACAGACATTTATTCTCTCATGGCTCTGGAGCCAACAGTCTAAAAACAAGAATTTGGCAAAGCTGGTTCCTTCTGGCACCTCAGGGGGAATTGGTTCCACGCCTGACTCCTGGCTTCTGCCAATTGTCAGCAGTTCTTGGTGGCCCTTGGCTTGTGGCAGCACAAATTCAATCTGCTTCTGTCTTCACAGGGCCTTCATCTCCATGTGCCAGACATTGTGTTAAACCATGGCATGTATTTTCATGATTTGTCTCATAAGTGGACATTGATAAGTAAGGATATATTATCAAATTATGCAGGTTTTTAAAAGAAGAAATGTACAAAATTTTTAAAATTTTATAAATTACTTACAGACAGTATGCCTACTCAGAGTGTTGGTAAAAACCGTATCCTCTCCAGCCTAATCTGGCTTTTTTGCCTCAATATTATTATCTGCTTTCCAGTATTTCATATTTCTAGTTCAAGTTCATCTATCATATTTATTTCATGTTCCTTTTCTTTTCCTAAGCTTTTGAGCTGTTTCTTTTTTCTGTGTACCTGGTGAAGAAACTGAAGAGTCAGCTGGCACTCTCTGCATGTTCCTGTCTGCATGCCAATACTTGTTGCTCTGTCCTATTTAGAGGGCCTGAGTTCTTGATGAGGAAATGTGCTCTGCCCAGAGACCAGCACAATTTTGGCAATCATAGGGAGAGACACTTATTTTCCCTGCTAAGCAAATAGCTTATTACTGAAAACCACTAAGAACCAAGATGAAGTCTGTATACAAGAAATGACATGAATCATAAAAGTCTTAGCCAGGCTTAAACTATTGTGTGTACATACATAGAAGCATGCTCAAGCACACAAACTCCAGCTGTTTATTTGTTCCTTTTCTTTTCTTTTGAATATGCCTTAATTCTCTAGTAACCCCAAGCCAAGGATTAAGTCGAGTAGAATCTCAGTGGAAATTTGATCCAATCCAGTTTTTGGACAGGATTCATAGAAAGGCTCAAGCAGGGAAAGCATAGCTTCCCCCCAGGACCCATCAGGGGGTGTTTGCTTTACTTCCTTGCCATTCTACCTAGCTACCTCTCAGTAAATACACCATTGGTTGGTTTAGGAAGGGATACACAGTACTGATTTTTTGCCTTATATAACGCTATCCAAATTTGTGTGTTCTCAACATAATTTCTAATTGATAATCACTCTCAGCTTCATCTTAGAGGCCTACGATATGTAGTAGAAATGTACACCATAAATGGGGACATGGAAGACCTGGGTTTTAACCATGGCTCTGTAATAGATGAGCTTGGGAAGTCATCTAAGTTCTCAGGGTGTGGGATGAGAATATCTCTAAATCCCTTTATAGCTTTGAGTCAATGATCATATTATCATCTGTATGTTCCAGTTTTATCCTTGTGGGACATAGTTTTAAATAGCCTATCATATCTACATACTATTTGATGCCTTGGCAATTTCATGAAAACTATTGTCATTCAGAATTGATAAACTGCACTTATCCATAAAAATTTTACTTATTTCTTTGAATTATAAATGAGAATTGTGTCAAAATTTTGAGTTATCTTTAGTGTCTGTGTCTTTGTACTTGTGAACACTAAGAAAAAAGAGAGAAAGAAGCAGGGAAAGTAGAGGGGGGCACTAGAATTTGAATTGTAAAATATTTAGGGCTACACAGAGCTTATATTTCCTACTATTTCCTTGTTTGAAAAGATAAAAATGAAGAAAAGCTGGTTGAGAGGGAAAAAATAAAGATTAAACAGTCACAGAATTGGGTCCAAATTCTTTTCTTTGGTACTGGAAATTGAACTCAGGGCACTTGACCACTGAGCCACATCCCCAGCCCTATTTTGTGTTTTTATATAGAAATAGGGTCTACATAAAAAATAGAGGTAGAGTTGCTTATTGCCTCGCCCTTGCTGAGGTGGGTCCAAATTCTTAATTCACTGCTTATCTCTGCATATGATTTGCCCAATGTGTGGTATCTGAGACTAAGTTCTCTAATTATTAAATTTTAGAAAGACAAGCTCCAATTTCATGGTGATGATGATGTGAGACCATATAAATAAATACTTTCCTTACCAAGGGTCTGTTGTCTAGGAGAAGTGTTTCTCAAATCTTAAAGTGCATGCAAATCACCTGTGATCTTGGTAAAATCAATTTTAGTTTGGTAGGTTTGAACTGTGGCCTGAGATTCTGCATTTCTGACAATCTCCCAGGAATCACCAAAGCTTTGAATAGAAAGAGCAGAAGCATTTAATAAATGCCCCTCATTTGTCCCTCATTCTTCCACTCCCAAGCATGAGCACAAATTTACTTTGAAATTTTGGTCTTTTTTGCTCCCAATCTGTATGCCTGCTCTGTACAGTCATCTGTCACCTATAGTCAGGACAAAGGACACCAACAGTGTATCATTTTCAAGTCATCTTGTGTCAACCTGCTAGGACAAGTCCCTCAGACTTCCTCTATTATTGTTAACCTCCCTTTCCTTTTTTCAGCCACCACTCAACAGTTATCAATGCTAAAAATTATTGATTAAATTCTTCACCCTCTTTTACAATAAAAGGTCATTGTTCCCAGTAAAATTATATTCCTTTGCTTGCTTCAAACTTTCTCTGTTAAGAAAGTGTAAAAACAGCAAAATAATCTTACTTCTACATTTCTCCTGGCTCATGGTTTTGCCATTCTTTAATCCTCTTTTATTTTTCTAAATGATAGAAAAAGGCTTAGCAACAGTTTGTCTTTCTAGTTCTTTCAGTAAATAATAGATGATAATTTACTCTCCCTCTGTATGATTGGAACATATTTTAAATTATCCATATAAGCTTGGTCTGTAATTAAAATTATGTGGGCATTTAAGACATTATTCTGCAAAAATGCTCTGTGGGCTTCCTCTGATCTCACTCATGGAGTCCAGGTGCAAAGCAATACAAAAACATTGAGGGAAAAATAAACCATTTCTTGGGTTCATGCGCTGGCCATTTATATGCCAGCTCCCAAGTGGAATCTATAGCTGTATCTTTTCAAGAGATTAAATATCTCTCAGAATAACCAGGAAAAATGGAATCTTCTCTTGATTTACTTTAAGTAGAAGTTAGACTTGTCTCTTGTTTCATGTATTTCATAGAGCATGTCTCTCATAAACAAATACATTTCTATGTATTCTATTATTATTCACCAATATTCTCTTACCTTCTCATAAGAGGTTTATACATCTATCCATTTTCAAATGATGTATGAGGCCTCCTTCCCATTGGCATCAGTAGTCGTGTGACTTGCTGTTATGGAATAGCAGATGTCCACCATATCTGAGCAGGAACTCCAACAAATATTAGAAGTTTGATCTCAGCCTTTTCCTATCCATGAGAAGGGCATGAGTCAGGTAAATGATATGCCTTGATCTTGGTCTTAGATAAAGACACATAGAATAGAAGCAGCACTGCAGTTGACATGCAGTAGACAAGTTACATAAGCAAGAAATCAAGTTTGTTGTTAATCACTGAATATTGATTGTTACCACAGCAGCGCCTAGAAAGAGTTGACAAAATCCATGCTTATACCTATGTAAATGATTTTAGGAACAGGAGAGTGAAGCTCCTCAATTATAGAAAGGAAAATGAATGAACTAAACATTCAAGTAACTTCCTACAGTGGATTTTAAAGGTAAATGAAAATGCAAATTCACATTCTACTTTTTTACTTGAGTAAATCTGTGCTAGAGAAGACATATAGATTTCATCAAGAATCTAGTGCTGCTTGATACAAACAGCCTGCCTTGAAAGACTAAAATATCAGAAGAGGGAAAAAAAGAAGAGTTTATTAACATCTGTCTGTCATATGATAGAGGTAAAGGTAAGTACAGCAATATAGTTGCTAGCCTTACTCTAGAATCAAAAACAAAACAAAACAAAAAACACCAAGGTAAAACTGAAAATGCATGTATAGTGTTTTGACAAAGTGAATAAGATTCCAGTTGATTCTAGGGCAAATTTATGCTCTCAAATGTGTGCCAAGATAATGACAGTAAAGGTAACAGAGCTGTGTTAGTCAGCTTTTCATCACTGTTGCCAAAATACCCAACAAGAACAACTTAGAGGAAGAAAAGTTTATTTTGATCTCATGGTTTCAAAGAGCCAAACCACGGTTGGATTACTCCATTGCTCTGGGCCCAAGATGCTATAAAATATCAAGGCAGATGGGCACGCTCAGCTTATGGCAGCCAAGAAGAAGCAGAAAAGAGAAAGAGAGACAGGATCCAGGGACAGGATATATTCTAGGCTATACCTCAAATGCCCTGTTTCCTCTAGCCATGTCCCAATTGCCTAGTTACCACCTAGTTTCCCTTTTAGATTATTACTTCATTAAATGGATTAATCCACCAATGATGTTACAGTTCTCATAGTCTATTTGCTTGTTTCACCTTTATATATTCCTGCATTGCCTAACACATGAGATCTTCAGGAGACATTAAAGATTCAAATCATAACAAGAGCAGAATAAGTTCTACTTAAAAAGTTTTATTTTCACTGTCTTACATTATTATTATTTTGCCAAATAATCTATGATATTTAGTAATAATAACCTCAATCAAACTTTTGTTCCCTACCTTGCCATTAGGAAGCTTTTTGGTCACTGAAGAATATAAAGAATTGTAAGAATTAATCATTAATATATCTTTGTACCACCAATTCACTTCAGCCTAGATACTAGAAGTGGAACAGATTCAAAATTGACCTCCAATGCAAGAATTGTAACTTCTCAGAGTCAAAAGTATTATTACTCATATATCTTTATAAACTCTAGTAAAAATGTAATTTAACAGTCTCCTACAACTCAGTGATTCATGAATGCTACATTTATGCATATTCATGAAAGAAAAACCGAACAAGAATACTTTGTCACTTTTTGTTTCTCTTTGATGTAAGCAGAACAGACAATAGAAGGACACCTAAGTCATTTGTCCAACTCTGAACACTCTAAACTTAATATGATTGGCCCACAGGACTTGAGCATCTATGCTTTCAGGGTTCATGGTGTACGGAAAGACTATGAAATAAAAAAATTGGGGCCCTAAACATTTCTATTTCAAATGTCCATTTGTTTTAATAATGTTCTATTTTCGTTATATAAAATACTAGTATCATATATTCAAATTTGGCTTGTTATTAGTATTTAATTTTTTAATTTTTGGTACTGGGGATTGAACTCAGGGGCACTCCACCACTGAGCCACATCCCCAGCCCTATTTTTGTATGTTATTTAGAAGCAAGGTCTCACTGAGTTGCTTAGCAACTCGCCATTGCTGAGGCTGGCTTTGACTTTGAAATTCTCCTGTCTCAGCCTCCTAAGCCTCTGGAATTACAGGCTTGCTCCACTGTCCCCAGTGTGATTGGTATTTTATAAATTCAGGTGAGCACATAATTTTATCCAGTTTAGTAAATCCATTTTATTTATATTTAAGGAAGAAACCACAAAGGATTTTGTGAGTATGGAGAAAAAATTCCTTTTAAATAGTATGATCATATAATTTATCATTCAAACTGGTAAGTTTTTAGAGTAAAAGTAGGCCCCATGAAAAATTATATGAGGATTATCTCAAGCAAAACAAGATATATAATTATACTGCCTAAGAGAAAATTTGAGATTTGAATGCTGAATCAAATTAATAGCACTTAACTATGGATGTAGCTCAGTTGCAGAGAATTTGCTTAGTATGTCCAAAGCCCTAGGTTCAATCCCCAGTACCATTTAAAAAAAAAAAAAAAAAAAAAGCCAAACAAATTTATAGCACCACTTATCTTTTTTAGAGACTTTTCTTTAATCATGTTCATGATAAACTTCTTCAACTCTCTCCATCCTTTATTTATTAACAGAAGCTGGGGCTCTCTCATTGGCTTAGTAAGTTTGCGTATTGCCTATCCTAATTCCTAATCTCATGATCATGGCCAAGATATGCTATGGACTTTATGCCCATTTGATCCTTAATGCAATATTAGAAGAAAGTTTCTCATAACATAAAATCACATCTCAGAGACATTAAATGATGTGTCCAAGTTCATAAACTAGTGTGAACTGGAGCCTGATTCAAATCCAGTTCTATCCAGATAGATAAAAATGCATTTTTTTTTCCTTAGTGTTCTTGAGAAATTTTTTTCCCTTAGGCCTAACCTTCAGAAGGTTAGTAAGCAAGTTAGGAAAATCTTTCCTACTTCAGGGAAGACAAGGGATATCAAGTTTACCCCTTACAAAACATGACATCTATTTTTATTTAATAGCTATTAGAATCTTGGTTGGTTCTCCATCATCATCATCTCACCAGATATTGGAATGAGAGCTAAGTTTAATTCTAATTACCTTAACAAAAATCTAGCATGTTCTAGTTTAAATAAATCAAATTTATATTTTTATAATTTAGGTCTGAAATATACTAATATTTGGAAATTTGTTCTGCTTCTTAGAATCCTAGTATCCTCAGCTGGTGATGTTGTGTTAAAGATTTGAAGAATGATAGTATTTATTTATTTGTTTGTTTGTTTATACATACTGAAGAGAGAACCAGTGGCATTTTACCATTGAGTTGCATCTTTAATCCTTATTTATTTATTTATTCATTTATTTATTTTTAGACAGAGTCTCCCTAAATTGCTGAGGCTGGCCTTGAATCTGCAGTCCTCCTGCATAAGCCTCCTTAGTCACTGGGATTTCAGGCCTATGCCACCAGCTGACAATAAATTGGATAAGATATATAGCGGAAAATTACATCGTACCTAGAACATATTAATGTCATATATTGGTTTTATCTTTTCCAACCTCTGATAAAACTGAAGGATTTCAACATAGATAATAGGAACAGTAAGAGATTTGAATAAGATCTGGGTTTAAGTTCTACCTCTGCTATTTATTAGATTTTTATCCTTGTGATAATCACTGAGGCTTAATTTTCTCAAATTTAAGTACAGAGAGTGCAATAATAGGCACCCTTAATATCTTTCAGAATCTTTGTAAGTTACATATGAAACAAGTATAAAAGTTCTGACTTTCAAATATAGCTATTATGATGATGATCTTACCATCTTCTCCAACATGAACTCTTAGTAATTAGGCTAATATCTGTGTAGTAGACAGCATGGACACCAGACCCAAAGAGAAGGTAACAGAGCTGGTCTTTGGACAACACTTTGAGAACCTCTAGGACACAATATAGTAGCCAACAGGGAGATGATAAAATATAAGGTTGAAAAGATGGGTCCAAGCCTATTTCTCAGGAGCCTTTTGAGCATCAAGAAATATGCACAGCATTTCAAATACCTGAAGGATTTTCCCAGAATGATCATCTGAACTGTATTTCAATTTAAGGGATATTGGTAAGAAAAAAATGTGTACAATTGATGATGCCTTGCTGGGTAGTAGGTTCCCTGAAAATTGTGGGATCAGAATGGATCCAATTCATGGTCTAACTCAGCAGGTATTTTATATACATGTTTTAGGAATTTGATTAAATCTTCATGTGTTTTTATTATTTCTTTTCTTTCTTCCTCTCTTCCTCCTTCCCTCTTTCTCCTTCTACCTACCCCTTCCTTCCTTCCTCCTTCCTTCCTTCCTTCTTCGTTTCTTCCTTTCTTACTTCCTTGGTGCTAAGGGTTGAACCCAAGGCCTTGAGCATTATAGGAAAGCATTATACCACCAAGCTGTATTTCTAGCCCTTTTTATTCTTTTTTTTTTTGAGGCAGGATTTCCCAAAGTTTCTGATGCTGATCTTGAACTTGGAATCCTCCTGTCTCAGCATCCCATGTCCCTGGGATTATAAGAATGCACCACTACTTTCAGCTATTTTTTTTTCTTTTAAAATGCCTTCTGAGAACTTTTGGGCTGATAGAAATAATCTGTATTGTATTGTGGCAGCAGATGTACAGTTTCACGCATTTTTCAGAATTCACTAAAATGTACACCACAAAAGGTGAACTTTATTGTACAAATTTTAAACATAAAATAGGTTATCAGGGAAAACCAAGATAGAATGCAGACTCTGACAAATGTGTCTAACTTTGCAACAAATGGATCACATAACCACACTGAAGTGAGGAAGGAAAAAAGGAGCTGATCTAAGTAACTTTGTAAAATTGTCTTTTGATTTGATACTGTTAATCTAAAGGTTAAAAAAAAAAACTGTACCATTACTGGTAAATTCATTTTTCAAAAGATTATGGTTAACAATTCTGAAACAGTATGAAATGTATCCTAGAGTTGAACAAATAAATACATTATAGATAATGACAAATGGCTTTTCCACTCTCTGCAAAAAAAATTACAAATAAGAAAGGGCAAATGCTAGAATGAAATATATATATTATATATATAATATATATATATATATATATTTTAAGACTAATGGACATTTATTTTATTATTTGAGTTACAATACAATATTATCAACACTTGTTTCATATCTCAAATTGATCCAGTTTTGACCATTTGGAGAGCTCTTTCAAGTTGTTTCTGATGTAAGTCTTTTGGCAATGACCCCTGTTTTATCAGCATTTGCATCCTTTTGACCAAGATATACCCAACAAGAACAACTTAGAAAAGGAAAAGTTTATTTTGGCTCACAGTATCAAAGGTCTGAGTCCATAGATGACCAACTCCCTTGCTCTGGGCCCACAAGTAAGGCAGAATGTCATGCAGGAGGGGCATGGCACAAGGAAGGTGCAGTCTTCATGGCAGCAAGGAAGAAGAGAGAGAGAGGAGTGGAGAGGAGGCCACAGGAAGAGCGACTCTTCCAGGGCACATCCCCAGTGGCACACCTCCCCCAGCCAATCCCCACGTGCCTACAGTTACCACCTTGTTAGTCCATTCAAACCAGTAGGATGGACTGATCAGGTTTCAGCTCTCACAAACCAATTTTTTCACCTTTCTACATCCTTCCTTGCATTAAGAGGAGAGCTTTGGAGGGACATCTCATATCCAAGCCATAACATTCTCATCCGTTTATTTATTTATGTATTTTTTTAAATATGCTTTCTTATATTCTGGCCCAAAAGGTGCTTTAGGCTTATTTTTGTATTTTCCTTGCTTATCCCCAGAATCTGCAGTTTTAGAATGAGGCATTTCTTCAAGGATTCCTGGTACCTCTTATTGGGAAATGGTATCAAAGACCAAGACCTGGGTACTAGGAGAACTCCTCCCTATTGGGGTTCTAAATTTTTCAGCAGACAGTATTAAGAAAAGTATGTACCCATACTAGCTCATGTATACACACATACCTATGTTTATCTCTGTATTATATATTAATGAGAAGAATCCAAATTTAGGGACATTCTGCAAAACCCCAACCACTACTCTTCAAAGTTTCAAAGGTATAAAAAAACACTATTGAGGTATTACAGACTGGAGGAATCTCCAGAAATGGGAACTAATGAAATGTAATGGTTGGGATCCTAGAATAGAAAAAGAACAGTAGGGGAAACACTGGGAAAATCTGAATAAAACCTGCAAATTAGTTACTGATATTGTAGTAATCTTAATTCATTTATAAAGATAATTATATTATTTATTGATAATTGATAGTTGTGTCCCATGGTAATATAAGATTTTAATCTTAGAGGAAGCTGGGTGAGGGGTATGCAGGGATTCTCTGTTCTGATCACTTGCAACTCTTCTATAAGTTTAAAATTGTTTTAAAGTATAAAGTTAATGAAAAAGCTGTTGAGATAAAGACTTTGGCTTTTTAGAGTGAGCAACCTAAATTAGTTCAATGGAATTAATAGTCATACTAGAAATATATCATCAGTATTTGATTTTCCTCTTTGATTTATTTCCTTCAAGTGTTTGATGTTCATTGTAATTTTTGATTCATTCTGAACTTGACCTGTTGTCTCTCCCATACTATCTCCATCACAAAGCTAACACCTTCCTGAAACACAGCCAAATTTCCCAGGCTTCATTCTACTCAAATATCTCCAATAACAAACCCTGGCAGCTCAACTTAGGATTTAAGGCTCTGCTACCTTCCTAACTCTCCACAATCCCCTCCAATTATTGTGTGATATTTTTTCACATGTGCCCCATCAAAAAATTTGTGTTCCAAAAAGAAATGTAGGAAATGAATTGTATTTTCCTTAAAGGATACTTTAACTACTATCAAGCTTCACAGTATTTGAGGGTCTTTAGTCAGGAAGGCCTTTCCTGAATACTTCAAAGAAATCCATTGGCTGTTTCTAAAACCATTCTAACTCATAGCTTTCCTAATGCAAGAGCATTTTCATGCTTTGCAAAATACATTCTCGATATTCCTATTCATTTCATACAAAATAAAAATTATTATACATCTGTTCAGGTATTTCCATTTGACTATTCAACACATCTGTGACCCTTCTTATTAAGCACACTTATCATTCTTTGTAGACATAAAAAAAGAAGACATGAGAAATAGGTTAATTGAACAAAATAATATATCCTCTTTCCTGCCATTGTTGACTTTGGTAATATATCTCTCCCTCTCTATTTCTTCATGTTTATTTTTTCTAAGTGTAGTTATGTGAGTGTGTATTATTATTAAATGGTGTGTATAATTATGAAAAGGACAAAATTTCATTTAAAAATAGTATCACTAACAGACTATAATGATAAATGATTGCAATTGATAGTCATGTATATACAAGATAAGGTGTATGTACATGTATGTATGCACATATATACATATATGACATACACAAATTGTTATAGAAAATGCTGCTAGAATTGCTAAGTAAACTTTAACATTTAATTTTACATAATTGTCACATTGTTTCAATTCTTCAGGCATTCTAGAAATTCTTTCCCATCAACTAACTGAATTAAGCACACCTGTCTTCTGCACTTTCCACTTTCTGTCTGACTATTCTCTTGACTAGGCAATGAACAGATGGTTCCAGACACATAAGGCAGAAAGGTTTGCAGATATATTGCACGGAAATATGAAATGTGAGTTCTGTGATTCAAAAAACCCAACAGGGAAACCCTAGGCTTCACTGCAATATAGATACTGCTATTGTGCATAAAAGTTTGATATATCTGCACATTCAGAATTCATTCCCAAACTATTTGATTTTCATTTAAAAACAAAAGGTCTAAAAAATGACAGCTTACAGTACACTAAATAATATTTTCTAAGTATGCAAAGTTCAAAAATTCGCACCATGTTTTATGATCTAGTCATGGCAACCATGTATATTTATGTTTCTTGAATTTTGTTACATTGTAGAAAATACAGTTAGCTGAGTTTTCTGACTGATATGTGAAAACATCCAATAGGAACATGAACATAATATGATAGATGTTCTAGAAATGTCTTCCTCAAGCCTATGTGTAAATAATACTTTGTAAAGACAGAAGACATTTGAATATATTTTGTTAACTTCCCTTCACTGTGACCAAAACCCTTGACAGGAATAGCTCAGAGAAGGAAAAGATAAATCTGAACTTATGGTTTCAGAGGTTAAGTCCATTAATGGCTGACTCCATTGCTCTGGGCTGAGCATGGCAGAATATCAGGTTGGAAGGGTACAGCAAGGAGAGCTGCTCAGCTCATGGCAGAGAGAAAAGAAGGAGCCATTGGAACATGATTTAATCCTCAAAGAGACACCCTCAGTGACCTATTTCCCCCTGTAATAGAAAAGATAAGGCAAAACATAACCTGCCTGTAGTTACTACCCAGTATAGTAGTCCTTCTCAATTATTAATTCATCAAACAAATCAATCCACTGATTAGGTTATAGCTCTCATAATCTTTACCATTTTACCTCTGAACATCACTGCATTAAAACAGGAGTTTGGGGGGGGGGGTCCTCACATCCAAACCATAACAATATTCTCAACTCTAGGGTTACAAAGAACAATAAAGGAGTGCCAGAAGTGGTTTCCATCCATTCAAACATTGAATGCAACTGTCTTAGTAGAAAATTTTCATTTTCTTTTAATTGGTCTTTTTGGGCTTCATTCTCCTAAGTTATCTGTGAAAGAAATAAAAATTTATAAAAATATTACACTTCAAACTGTGAGGCTGGCTAGTCCTATACTCTGTACATACTCAGCAGTGCTCTTTATCAACTAGAAGTAAATTAATTTGCTTTCATTTTATGGCACAAGTCACGTATATATCATCTTTATATGTCTTTAGAAGTAGTAAATGTTTTTAAAAATGTATGTTTTATGTAATAAATAATATCACAAACCCAGATTCTAAAAGAAAATTCTCTTCCTCTAAGGCAGAGAGGGTAATATAATATGTAGGCAACTTCTTCCTACTGCTATCTCCTGGCAGACATTATTAATCAACCTTGGAACTCTTTGCTGCTTAGTACAATTGTGACCTCCAAACTCCTACTTAGCAATCAGAACTGGCATTCAAGGCATGCCTGTCTGCTTAAACAGCATTAAGCATGGCTAGCTGTTCAAACTGAGGTATGTGGTAAAACATAAAATGTGTAATATACAAGTGAGGGTGGTACAGAGCAGCAATATCCACATGAAACTTCTCAATCCATTAATCAAAAGGCTAGTAGCGCTTTGTTTCAAATTTAATTTGAAGTAGCTGTACCTTAGGTAGATACATATGCCATCTACCCATTTATTGATGGAAAAATTATTCATTTTAATGTATGTACTTTTGGTAAGATAGAGAAATGCAAGATTGTTGAATACTTTGGGGGTGACCTTTGGTGTTTTTACAGGGAACACAGAAGAGATATTTCATTGAAGATTATTGGATTCATGAGGCTTTTGTACTCTGAAGTTTCCCGTTTAAATACTAAAATGGCTCTCATCCTAACTTTCCAGCAGGTTCCACATGCAGGGCACGTAGCAACCTAATTTTTGAAATCCAGACAAGAAATCCAGGAACTTTATGTTCATACTGTATACTCTGATGAATAAAAATAATAAATTGGGCCTCAAGTACTTCTTTTAGGTTGTCCAAATTCTTTTAACAGCGAAAAGAGAAGAAAAGGTAGAGTAGAATCTTTGAGGAAATTCTATCCAGGAATAGAGATTCACCCAATGTTGTATTTCTTGAAACTTGAAGTCAATATAGGGTACAGTCAGGTAAGAAATCCCAATATAATACATGACTTCCTACTTGCAAACACTTCACCCCTTGAACAAGCAAGTGACTCAGTCTTCCTTAATACAGAAACTCTATCCTGGCAACTAATATATTCCCTTGGACCAAACAGGTTCCCTCCTAATATCTATTAAAGTGGCCTCTGCTAACTGAATAACTAAGAATAATACCATTGTTTGATTTTTTAATTTGTTTTTTTAAAGCTATTTCCAAAATGTTATATTCTACTACTTCTGCCTTTAAACAGATGAAGCACTTCTAAATATCTAGAAGGACTAGGTATTTGACATAAGAACTTGTCCACTATGCACACAGCCCTGGTAAATAAAATAGCATACATAATAATGGTTATAATCTGAGGCATTTTCTAATATGATCATTCTGTCCTTGAACCTTTCCCTCCACAATTCCTTCTCTCTACTTTTAATCCACTGGACATGTACAGGCATATGTAACGCTTAGAAATCTTGAACAAATTCCTAGCCAAAAGTCATTTACAGAGGACAACCTTCCAATGAATTTCCACACAAAATGTTCAAATGTGCTAATTTTGCTAACTATTTGGTCACATGCTGGCAATCTCTTTATCATCTAGAGACTAGACATTGCAAAATTGGAACTCATTGTCTTTTATATACACTATACAAACAGAAAAACAAAATGCATAAAATACACAGAAAAATTATGTCTGAAATGTCCGAGTAGGAACACATTAACATACTACATTTTGCAATTGCCTCCCTCCTACTTCCTCTACATCGCTGAACAAGTACAGATGGTACTACACTGTGATCAGAAGTGGTTTCACAGTTCCTTCCCCAAATATAATTTTTCATTTCAATTTTATCAAAAATGTATTTACAAAGTGATATTTTACGTCTTATACATGTGACATACATCAAGCACTTCTAAATATCTAGACAGACTAGATGTTTCAAGTAAAGACTCAATGTGTCCGCTATGTACACAACAGTCTTGAGTAAACTGCACACATGTAACAATAGTTCTAATTTGAAAATGTCTCCAAAATGTGAGCATTTTAGCCCTTCACTGACCCAGTGGGCTATCATGCTTACATTATCAGAAAACAATTTTTCCTAGGAATTTTAACAAAAAACATACAAAATGTGTTTACTGCTTCTATTTTTGTCATTCAGTGGCAACCTCTTTAACATCTAGAAAGACCAGATGTAGATTAGAACTCTTTTGTCCTTTATGTACACTGTGTACACAGCAAAGTAAAACAAAACCCATACACAAAGGAACAATGATTGCTCTTGCCTCATTATAAGCACACTGGTATAGTGCTCCCAAGAACCAGCACACAATAAGTACTATTCAACAAGGAGTTTGGCTATTCCCCTCCCCCACAAGAAAAACATTACATAAGAATTTTAATGAAAGAAATTTACAAAATATGTTATATTTTACCACTTCTACATTTAACATATATCAGGCACTTTAGGACATCTAGAAAGAGTACTTCAAAAGGTACTTAGCATTGTCATATATATATACAGTTAAAAGATACAAAATGCACAAGCAAAACAATGTTTATAATAAAAAAAGATCTTTTACAAATAAGAAAGTCCATGGTTTGATTTTTATATTAATATTTCATTCTAAGTAGTTATTTTTAATTAGAAATATGTTGTCTAATTAAAAAATTAATATCATCTGCAATTAGTATTTGATTGACACTTGTCTGGTTTATGCTTGTTTAATTCCCAGATTTTCAATAATAGAAAACACATTATAAAAAATAAATCCATTTAGAGTTAAAAAGTTAACTAAAATTATTTATATAATAATAATAAACCATTTTATGGGCCTATTCTAGTATCTAGTATGTCTAAAAGACATAAAGATGAAATTCAACAACAAAATTGGTTTTATTAATTTTCAAAAGGATTAATTAAAGCAATGAATTTTCATTTAGGCTGCTGACTTAGCTATTGCAATAAAACAGCCTTTCAGCTAAAGCCTAACTTACTATTAAATCTTCTTTTTAAAATGTTCTATGATGAAGATGTTTGATATTAACAAAATAAATATATTAAGTAAAGAAAGAAATTTATACCTAAGTAAATGCAATTATTACAAGTATGCTAATAGCATAAAGACACTTGGGCTGTAACTACATATTCAGCCAAATTTAAGTTCAGTCAAACAAGTGATTTTAAAAACCATTAGCTAGTAAACCTTTTTCTTTTCCAGAATGGCTCATATGTGTAACCATAGTCTCAGGTAAAATTTTTAAAAACTACACATAAACAGATGTGAGTCATTTGTGTTTAATTCCTCAAAAAAGATGGAAGCTGTTATAGTAATATATTTTGGATGAGTTATGTCTTTGCTATGAATAAAAAATATCTCCATTGTATCATTCCTTTTAAACCTTTTCATCTAAAAGGTTTAACTTTGAGTCAGATTTTTCCACTTATGACACATTGTGATAGCGTCTGGCCTACTTTTATGGCTTAAAGAGTGTTCATTAAAATGAAATACATTAACATATAAGCCACAGACAGGGAAGATGAAATTGCCTTAAATAACTACCAAGGAAGTAGGTGTAAATGAAAACAGTTATAAGTTGAAAATTAATTCAGGCATTAATACTTTGATACCAGGCAGATTCTAGGCTAGGCAATTAATTATTCATTCCAAAATGTTAGAAATAGCCTTATTATTAAAAGACAGAAAAACTTAGAGACGAGACTGGTCATTCAAAAAGAGGGTAAGTGAAAATTATAAACTAACATGCTCTGGTGCCTGAAAAATAAACATATGCTATGGAAAGAAATGCAATTTTCAATATAATCTTCTTTCTAGAAAGTGTATTCTCAATAGAATTTTTAATATTAGTGGGAAAAAAAGAAAGAAGAATAAAATTGCTTCATATAGGTAAGTTTTTATAATTTAGACCTGATCCTGATTCTTTCTGGGAAGGATATATAATGTAAGTAAACGAAATCTGTGTTACGAAAAGCTAAGAATAGAAAGGTCAGTGTATGTCCCTACACTTAGGTAAAATGCAAAGAAATATCTTTTCCTGACAATGTCAGTTCTCTGCAATGTCAAGAGATTTAGCAGTTTCTATTGTTGAATTCTCGTGAGAATGTGCTGCAAAGCAAAATGCACTTTTGCTTACTTATCCATCAAAGAAAAACCAGAGCTGGCTGTAGTTGAAGCAGTAAAGGCAGATTCAATTCAGGAATTCCAACAGAGGAGAAGATTCAGTCTGGAACGGGGCTCACTTCTGAATACAACAAGGAAAGATAGGGATTTATAATGAAGCAGCACAGTGGGAGGTCAGTGGATAGAAAATTATTAAGAGGAAACTTCAAGGGTAAGGGAAGTTCTGGTTAAACAGACCTAGCAGAATTCTTTGTTAAGGCAGGCCAGGATGATCCATATCTCCTGGGGGGTGTAAGGGTGAGGAATGTGATCAGATATGGAGAGTCATCAGAAATTGATGGTGAAGGATTCTCTCCAAACTGACTGACCAAGACTCTTGCAAAGCAATTGCAACAAGGCCAGAAGCCAGTGTGGAGGCCTGGGGGAATTAGAGAAGCCAAACTTAGAGTGAGGTCAAGAAAAGAGTCTGAATAGAAAAGAAGAAGGAGAAGGAAATAAGAGTTTGTGTTTAAAGATAAAGAAGTTTTCACACGTTGGGCACTTGTTTTGCTATTATGCGCATGAATGAAAATGGGTTATTTTCAGTCTCCAAATTCTTTCAATATTGAGGAGTATTTTAAGATCCTTGCAGAAGGATCATTTAAGGTGATCTGTATGATATAACCAATAGACATTATATTAGGTGTAAAATCAAATAAAATGCAGCCACTACCCGGAGACTGATGAACTGGTCAGCAGGATCAGTGTTCTAATTGATTAGCACTATGTACCACATGCAGAGAGGGGCTCCAATACCTGCTTTTGTTATGCTTTAAAATATTATTTCTATAGCTGGCTGTACAAAGTTATGTAATCTGCCTAAGATCTTAAATATGAGTAAAGAAAAATATAAAATCCCAGGTATCCTAATTTCTAATCTTTCTGTTTTTGTCTCACACAAAGCTACCTGAATATGTTCTTTGTATACATATTCAAATGCTAGAAACATTTATGTGTGCATACATATATGTATGACTGTCTCTGAAACAATCATATGAATAGTTCATTAGGCAATTTATTTCTCAATTTTTCTCTCACTATTTATTTGAAAATAAGAGAAAGTATGATTGAAATTCCTTATGAATTAAAGTATGTTGGATTTTTCTTTCATTGATTGTAATGAGATTCATCTTTTACAGAAATTTTCAGTGCTCACGTTTTTGAAGAAGTAAAGATGACAAAGAGTAGTATTTGCATTTTGTAAAATAGTAATGCTTTCATTTTTTGTGTGTTAAGGTAGGAGAAATTACAATGGCAATCCTGATGGAGTATGCAATATTATTTAATTAAGTACCTATAAACCATATCTATAAAAATTCTTTTTAAAGGCATAAAATGTGGAGTATTGCACTATGATATGGTAAATTACTTGTATAATGCTGGTCTCTGAGACAACATAAATGCCTAATATGTAGGTGTTCTAAGTTATATGCAAGAGATGTATTATACACTTAAAACAGTGAATACTTTGGTGAGGTTCATCTCATAACTTGACAGATGGTATATTTCAAGATTGTTCAAGGAATCAAATTCCCTAAACTCTTCCAATAAGCTGATTGTTGCCGTAAATATTGCAAGAAGATTTTCCTACATCAGGGGAAAGTATGGTCCAATTTTTCTTTCTAAGTGATTCAGATAAGAAGAAAAAGTGAATGATAGTGGCATCCCTTGGACTCCAGAATAGGTTGTTTTTGCAGGAGCTGGTTCAGAGGCTAAGCGTGGCTCACTGCCTTACAGAAATGACAAAGAATTTGTAAGTCAGGTGTGTCAGGCCTTAATGAGAAATTGATGTCTCATATCTGTGGTCATAGTGTCTTTGCATGAAGGCCTGTATTCAAGAAAATTCCACAGCAGTAAGTAAAGAAAAGTTGGATAAGAATCAAAATAGTCAACCTTGAACCCTGAAAAGAGCAAGTATGAGTTGGGAGAGATTCTTTAAAACAACTGTACCTTTAGAAAATTACATTCCAGGACCTAGGAGAGGAATGAACACCAAAGAGAACAGAAGTTTCAACTTTAAAATGTTATGCCACATATAGATTAACTGGACATTTTAAAAAAGACTGAATGGTTGGAAAGATAGTATTGCAATGAAAATAGTCTCAGATGGAAAAGATAATCTGTGCTCCAGACAACACTCATGGAGGCAAAAGATGAAGCTAAAATAACTTGAATACTCCACCATTTGGCCTTGGGTAGTAGAAAGGATTATGTCACAAAACTGCTACACTCACAATGGAATGGGTGATTTATGACATAGCTTAATTTTGTCATATAAATGAGGAAGGAACTGTACATCATTGGAAACATCATTATCATTCCTAAAGCAACCCCAAATGTACACCCTGGTGTTTGTAGTGTCATAAAATAATGCCTGACACAAATTAGGCATCCATTCCATTGATTTCAACCAAAGTTTTTGAACACTTTCTATGTTTCTGACACTATCCTAGGAATTTGAGCTTTCAGTAGTGGTCAAATGGTCCCTGCCCTCATTCACTTCAGGGATATGAAATAAATATTTGGAAGAATCTATGAAGTATATTATTCAAGCAGAGTAGACACCATAGGACCCATCAGCTTCCCTCAATCATTGGTATTCTAGGCAGCAATACTTTCCTCCATATGTCTTGCTTAATAAGAACATGGGCTTTGGGTTTCAATATACCTGGGTTTGGATTCATGCAGTTCTACCACTTTTCAGGTAAATGCCTTGAAAAGTCACTTTATCTCTTTGTGTCATAGTTTCTGCACGAATAAAATTAATCTGTTAAAGTATTTTGGAGGGCTGAGGTTGTGGCTCAGTGGCAGAGCACTTGCCTAGCATGTGTGAGGCACTGGGTTCGATTCTTGACACCACATATAAATAAATAAAATAAAGATCTATCAACAACTATAAAAAATTTAAAAATTAAAAAAAAAATATTTTGGGAGATTTCCAGAGCTTATCTTCTTCTGGTTCTACTCTTTTCTCAGACATTTGGGAAGAGTTTAGGCAAGATCACATGACTTGTTCTGACCAATGACCTTTCGAGCAATTGTGATATGTGGAGTTTCCAGAACAAAGCATGAAAGAGCCACTACATAACACTCATTGTCTTCCAAGTCCAGCAAGAAGAAATTTTGCCCTTCCATATTCTAAAATAACAAGAAATTTCCCTGGTCACTGAAGGATATTCAAAGATAATGGAAATAAATAAACATTTGTTAGGCTACTTTCCTGAAATTTTAAGGTCAATCATCAGTATTACATAATTTATTCTTATATAGGTTTGGATTAGATAAAGCGTTTGAAGTGTTTAGCACAATGCCTAGGATACAATAAGCACTCAATAAATGCTAGGCTTGACTAGACATAGATAGCTTCCCTGCCCAGATTTAAGTTGTTTCCATGGTGTCCAGAAAGACAAAGTTTTAGCCATTTATCTTGGCATAAGAACTTTCCTATTCTCAGTGCAGTGAAGTTATCAACCTCTATCCTCACAGACTCATATGAAATGACTAGCTCCTTCTTTTATTTAAATCACTGTACGTTGACAATATTTGCTGTACCAAAGGGGCTCATGTTATTCAGCTCTACAAAGTCGCAAATAATATATATTTGAAAACAAGTGGTAGCTGATGTAAGCACCAGATGGCTCAAACATAAAATCAAGGGAGCTGCTTTTAGCTCTACCCCAGGGCTCTTAAAGCCGCCTTCTCAGTGCTCCTTTATATGTTGTAGTTTATTTCTGAAGTGACAATAAAATTGGGAACAGCAGAATGGAAAGGAGCACCACAGCCTCGGCATGTTTTAACAATCTGCTATGCATATGAGATGAAACGTTGCCATCACTAGAATCAACAACATCTTGACACATGATTCAAACGTCAAAAATATCCAAGAATGTAAGATGTCTTTGAAACAGCGACAAAAAGTTAAAGTCAAATCCAGATTGGAGCCTGATCCCTGACAGGATCTTGTCTCCTCTTTTCTGGGTGTTGAGAAATTTGTAGTGCACAGTATTGGCCTTAGAGATTGAACACCTAAGATGTTCATTATTGCAATGCTTTGTGTTAGATGGCAAAATGGAGTGTGCTTCACTTAATGTGGCAATATTGCAGAGACACTCTGCCTAAACCAGTCGAAATACTGCTGCTCCGAGAAGCCACCAGCTCTTGAGAAGGCTCCCTGGGTCTGCGAAACAGCATCATCTCTAAAAGAGAGGTGCCAAACTGTAATTAGTATGTTTTGCTACATAATAAATTACCCCAAATATTGTAGCTTAAAACAACAAGCATTCATTTCTTCATTTTTTGTGGTCAGATTTCCAGGAGAGTTTACCTGGTGGTTCTGGATCAGAGTCTCTTGCAAGGCTACAATTACGATGACAGTTGGAGTTTGATAAATATGGAAAATTTGCTGCCAAGATCAGTCAGGTGGTTGTTGGTAGGAGACATCTATGTGGGCTTTTCTATGTGCTCATATCATGGCTTTTCTAGCTACTGAGGAGGGGGGATGGGCAGTGGGTGAAGCGCACAGGACAGGCACTGCAGTGACTCTTACTCCAAAGCAGAATGATATGACAGAACTTTTGCCACATAATGCTAGTCCAACACACCAACCCTGGTACAATGATGTGAATACTAGGAGGTCAAGGACCCCTGGGGCCCATCTTGGAGTCAGGCTACCAAGAGAGCCATGACTATAGGAGAACTGGCAAAGCAGCACTGTTCCCTGCTCTCCTCTTTTCCCCGCTGGATCAGTTTGCTAAGAAGTGCATTCAATCCTCACTTCTTTCTGGGTCCACATTGATATGGAGGAATGTGCCATTTTTAAATCTCTCATTTTTTAAAAACTGTTGAACATCTCTAAGTATGTTTGCTTCTGTGTTCTCTTCTGTGGTTGAGTATTCCTGTTTATATTCTTTTCAAGGGATGATAAAGCTGTACTGCTCTCAGTTCCGTTTTTAGACGCCATCCTCCCAAATAGGAAAGACACAAGAGCAGACTATGAATGGCAGAAAAGTATATACCTTTCCACTACAGTGACTTTTCTAAATTGCAAAATTTCTAAATGTGCTCTTATTTCCAATTAATTATCCCCAAATACTTCATAGTCTATTGTCTCTGTCTTTTAACAAATGAATGAGTAATATGGACAATATCAGACATCAAGGGAAGGGCCTGTTACTTGCAATCAGCAGTGAAATGAGGATTCAAACAAACATGGAGGAAAAGACAGCTATTCACAAAGAATTTTCCTACTTCCTATTTTAGCTATATGAAGACATAAAAATATTCTAGAAGTGCAGAAGTTGGTAGACATAACTTCTTCACCAGTTATTACTGGTCATGATAAATAGTCAAAAATATGTTTTGAAATAAAAACAACTTAAACAGAGAATAAAGTGTCAAACAAACTTGCCAGCCTCCCTCTAGTTTTCTTTTCTTTTTTTACTTCATTATTGTTTATCTAAATTTATGACTTGATTAACTAGTAGCTAAGAATAATTGACAGAGGCATCCATCAATTAGGTATCTTTTCTATAGGAACTGTTATTCTTGTTCCTCAAGTGTTGTAGGCTATCTTTTCACACTGTTATAGGCCATCTCTTAATCAAAACCTTCTAAGAACCACTGGTTTAAGTAGTAAGTACACAAAGTCTAGAGCCTTCTGGGTTTAAATTTTACCTATGCCACTTACTTTTGTTTCAACCTGTACAAGAATTCAATTTTTGCTTAATTTTCTCCTATTTAATAATGGTGATAATAACAGCATTCACTTGTATTGGTCCATTTTCTTTTGCTATAACTGAATAACGCAGATTGCATAACTATAAAAAAAGAAATTTATTTCTTACAGTTCTAAAGACTAGGAAGTCCAGCCAAGGGCAAGGGACCATATTGGGTGAGGACCTTCTTGCAATGGTGCTTTCTGCAGCGTCCTGAGACAACACACAGCCTCACATGTCAAGACAGGATAAACAAGCCAGAGAGAGCTCATCTTTATGACAAAGCTACTCCTGCAATAATCCACCAATCTATAATCCATTAATCTAAGAATGGATTCGTCTATGAATGGATCAATCCATCCAAGTGACCAGAGCCCTCTTCCCAGTTAGCTCCACCACTCAAACTCCATTAATGTATAACTTTGGGGATTAAGTCTATAAAACAAGAAATTTGGAGCACACATTCAAATCATAGCGCCACTTCTCTGGATTATTCTGAGAATTAAAATGCTTCATATGCTTAAGTCATTTAAAATATCTGGCAATACATATATGATATTATCATCACCTTTAAACACAATTTTCCTTATCTAATATTTGGCAAAACTATTTTATGTTGCCTTGTGTAAATTTTTATTCTAATTATTTGGCTGTACTCTCACTAGAAAATTTTATAAGGAAGATAGAAGCAAATAATGTCATAAATACTGCCTTATTTACTTTTGTACCCCCCACATTGTATGACACTTTGCATAGTAGAGAATCAGTCAGCTTTTGAATAGATTAATTAATTAACAAATGAATCAATTGACTTTATTTCTTATCATAAAATTCTTTATTTTACCCTCTGTTAGAGTAAATGGGCAGTTTTGGAAAAAAGTTATCCATAAGCATTTCTAATTTATTTAGATTTTTAAAAGTTGGTCATTTTACCTTAACAGTAACCACGATCAAATGGTGATCAAATAATGTAATTTGAAACACTAAAACTGAAGCCCTATTTCATCATTTTTAAAAAAAACTTATTGGCATGGTGGTACATATCTGTAATTCCAACAACACAGGAGGCTGAGGTAGGAGGATTGCAAGTTCAAAGCCAGCCTTGGCAGCTTAGTGAGAGCCTCAGCAAATTAATGAGACCTGTCTAAAAAAGTCATTATTTATTTATTTATTTATTTGACAGAGGATGTATTTCAGTGGAATAGCACTTCTAGGTTCAAATGCCAGCCCCAACCCCAATTATACTTTTCCTTTTAGTAGTTTACTGCTTTTTATGATTATTGGACTTAAATTCCTCTGCACAGATATAATCATTGAAATTCTAGAATCATATTATTTTTGGTTTGTATCATAGCACATTTGTATCACAGTATATTATTTTTTGATTTGTATCATGTTGATGACTTTATAAGGAAGATAGAAGCAAATGATGTCATAAAGAAGTTATAGTGAAAAGTTCCTTCCTCATTAACCCTAAAGTTAATGCCTGAATGGGCTACTCCACATACGGCCTGAGCTTCCCACTCAGGTCTGGCCTCCTGTAGAAGCAGCTGCCAGGGCTGCCCTGCTGCATGTCCCTCATCAAACCCACCAGAAATGGAAGTGTTTGTCATAAAAGGAATCGTGTCTGCAAAACACCACAGCCTTCATAGAATTTAAAAGAATGGAGGAACTTTGGGCAGAGGGGAGGGTGGAGAGGGGAAGGGAGGGGGCATGGGGGCAGGAAAGATGGTGGAATGAGATGGACATCATTATCCTAGATACATGTATGACTGTATATATGGTGCAGTGCTACATGGTGTACACTCAGAGAAATGAAAAAATGTGCTGCATTTGTGTACAGTGAATCAAAATGCATTCTGCTGTCATATATACCTAATTAACATTAATTAATTAATTAATTTTAAAAAATGAAAGAGTGGGAAAAATATTAATACTAGAGTATGGCTAGAGACAGAAGAATAAAAGAAAGAAGGAAAGACTGCACTCACAACTGATATTTAAAAGGGACATTGACACACTGAAATTGACATAGGGCATTGAATCCAAAGGACTCCAATTACCTCCAAGTTAGAAGAGTTATGAAGAGAATTTATTTTCCACAAAACTTATTTGGGGGTTGCTGTGGAAGCCAGCAAAACTCAAAACAAATCTATTTCAAAATGAGAGGGGTAGGTAGGTTACACTTAATAAGCATAAAGCACCTTTCATTCCCTCTGTGGACAGGTCAAAGGCAGACAGACAGATCTTGATCTTCAGTTTTTAAGCTCGGCTGTGAATCACTAAATCCAGCAGGATACCTTGGACCATACCACTCTTCTTTAATGTACTAAGAGCTTTATTGGGGCACTTACAACATTTTTGCAAGCTGTTATAGCTCTAGCATCTAATATAGAAGATAACAATTAATAATCTTTGTGGCATATACTAATGAATAAATTGATTTATATAGAGCCAGCAGCCACATGGCTGATACAGTAGCAGAACTGACCTAGCAGTCAGGAACCTGTATTGTGATCTTCGTTCTGATCCCAACTACCATTATGGTAACTGACATGTTATTTCCTCTCCCTTGATTACTTACTCCACTCTTTGGATAAGGGAACAGCCCTAGCTGAGATGATGATATGGTTAAAGTAGCAAGTATCTTGATCAGATGATACTATTTCAATTTGCATAATAGAGAATGTCTTAATCTTGCCTTAATTTTTTTAAAAAAAGCTTTAAAATATAAACAAAGATGAAACTTTCATTGGACTCAAAACTCCTATCACCTTAGCATCAAATTTAAACTATAACTTTAAGTTATTTGATTAGGGTGAGTCACTATACTTGTAACACATTTCCGAGGGTTGTCACATGTGCGTGACATGTATGCATGTACAAAGCATTCACACTTGAACAGATGTACCCACATATGCAATTGTATACATGTTCTTTTATTCATCTAGTAAATTGTTATTGATTACCTACTATGTGTCAAAAATATTTTAGCCATACAGAATTCCATAGCAAAACAGGAAAAATTCCTTACTTTATGAAGCTTATGTTATAGTGGGAAAGTAAGAAAATAAATAAGCAAAATGCTTATCATGTCACATATGTGCTTATCATATCATACACATGCATAAGCACACACACATATATATATATGATTAGGTATGCACTCACTTTATATTCCAGTATAGATGTGCATAAATATTTGTACTTGTTCAGGTTAGTTTAAGAAAGAGTGGCAAATCTTTCAACAGCTAAATGTGTTCCAAAATTGATGGGTCAGACCACTTGGTGGGGGTCAGGAAATATCAGTTGTCGTGTCCTCATTCTTCAGTCAGTTTTTCTCCTTGCTTTGTGGAGTTGTAAGAATCAAATGTTATCACAGGATTAAAATTATGATACAAACTACCCTAGCATATCACTAAGAAGACCTGGCTCTTGTGACTTTTTCATGTTACTGGGGTAGGGCATTGCAAAGTTTTTCCTCTTCCTCTTCATTGTCACTGGATTGTGAATGAAAAGAACAGTTTCTTATTCCATCCCTGCATTTACTGGCTATGTGATTTTGGTACATTACTGCATCTACTGGACCTCTTTTTTCTCATCTCTAAGATGTACTGGTGGAAGCAGAAGAGCCTCCAAAACTTTTTCAGGCAATTAGGTCCTCTGTCTATAGCTGGGATCATTACCCTGGTACCTCACTGCTCACAGAGTATATCACATAATGCCCTCTCAATAGCTCGTACTCTCCAGAGCATTATACAGTACAGAATATGCTTCAGTCAAACTTGCCAGTGGGCTTGCACCAGCAATGAATCCCTCTGATTTTCCCTTCTGTTGTCTGTCACCAGCCTGGATGAAGCATGTGATTCAAATATGGAAGCTAACATTTAGTAAGGCAGTTCTTGGGAAGGTTTACTCCCAAGCTTCTGGTTCCAAAAGATTCCCCCACTTCATGTGCCTAAACTATTCTGAACTTATTTACCACACTGCTACTTATGTAATTAATTGTTTTTACTAATTGCCAATCTCCCATATAGTATACTTTATAAAGAAGGAAATTTGTCATACTCACCACTGTCCCAACAACACATAGATTGTGTCAAGAAAATAGAGTATTCTTAAAAGGTGTGTTGGAAAGAAACAAAAACACCAAAATTATCCCATTTATCAGTATGACACAGTTATCCTACAGGAAAACCTCTTTAGTCATCCTTCATAGCTTTGCCCTTGGCCTTTGGTATTTTTCCATGACTGAGCTAATAGTACAGCTGCTTCTTGGCAGGACTGGTTTTCTGCTAGCGTCAGAAAGTTGTATCATAGCCACATTGCTTTAAATAGAGCACCTGGAGGACCCTAACACACGAATTCCGCCAGCCTGTGGCTCTCCTGTGGTTCCATGCTGAGCCTGACCTTACCCTCCTGGCTCACAGAAACACACATGATGGCAGCTCCCTTCTGTTCCTGTCATGGAAGTCCCATAGCATCCCTTTTGCCAGGGTTTGCTATCATAGCCATTTCATACTGGCCAACTGTTGGACTCACTTTACACATACATCTCCATGATAGAAAGTCAGGGTTTCAGGGACATTTATCACCAAATTCAAGCTGCATTTTTTTTTTTATTGCTAGTTTTCAGGTTCTGTCTTTACTGCTCAGATATTTACAAACATACTGTCCAAATAGGGTCTAGAGGTAACTAGAGACTTAAACTTTCCTCCAAAATAGCAGAAATTTTGGATTTAGATCACAGATGAAAGATACAAAAATTATTATTTTCTAACTCTATGTCAGTCACTGTATTATGTATCTCATCATCTTTAAAAAATCCTTATTACCCGTAATCAATAAACTGTAAAAAAATCTCACCACTAGTTTATGGCAGAGACTTAAATCCAGGTCTGTCTGACTTCAACCACATTAATGTTATATCTCAAATAACTAAGTCTTGGAGTGTTGATTTGAATTAACCAAATCCCCCTTTAGATCCCATGTGTCAAACTGATAGGTAATGTGCTAATTCAGGGGAATGAGTGTCTCAAAGTGTTGGCCATTTCCAGTTCCTCAGAGATCCCTCAGAAATCTAGCCAAGAAAATCCAGAGTCAGTAACTAAAAGCCAAACCTCCATATAATCTTAAATGGGGAAGAATTAAAAAGAGCTAACAGGTTGTTGCCCAGTCCTTGGAAATAACAAGTATTTTGTAGGTTTAGGACAATAAATCATCCAACTATTAATTAAAGTGTGTCTGCACTCGGCAGATCTTTGCATGACAATATGGTGGGCTTTTATAAATATATAAATAGCTTTTAAATATATTCTCTTTTGAATGCATGTTGTATCCTTAACCACATTTCCTTTATTTCTATGTACATTCCAATTTGTAATAGAAAGGAAACCAAATGTGTTTGTTAAAATATGAGACATTTATTCTTCTGTGTTGTTGGGAAGCATGTTTCTGAAATAATACCAGAGTCTTGTAAGATTATTTTCAAAGATTAGTATCTATAAAATGATGAAAGTCAAAGAATATTTGGCCTTAGAATACTATGTGAAATATTCATTCCAACCTAAAGTACCTCAGTGGCCTTTTGGCTCCATGTTATATTTACTGAACTTTGGTAGTTTACTCAGAAGTCTGGGGCAAACATTTGTATTGGTTGTAATTCATAGATTGGACCCAAATTTTTTCAAATTCATTCTCTTAAATATCATACAGTGGGAAATATATTGCAGTGACTTAGTAAGTCTGGAAAACTATTTTATAACACATAAATATGCCATTTGTGATTAGTGTCCTTTGGTTACTTGAGAAAAAAATTTCCTTACTCTAAATGGAACTGGCTTTTGGTTAACTGTTTTCATATTCAGCAAAATAGTTTTGACCAAGATTAAGTATAGCAATATTTACATTGTCTCAGGACATTTACCAAGATGATAATATACATGCATCCTTTCTCAGCTTTAACATAGGGTTTGTCTTCAAATAGACATTGGAGAAATACACATTTAGAGATACTTATAGCAACATTCTAATCTTTACTCCTCTGTGAATCCTCCTTTACTCCATCATATACACATTGTTCAAACACCTTCAAACAACAGTTGCATGTAGGCACAAAAACTTCTTCTACAAAACAAATGCAGAATATCTTGTGGATTTGTAGAGTTATAGTGAAATTTTGTTGATTCGGTGGAGCTAATGGTAACATGTAGATTTTCCTTTGGAAGTATTTAGAAATACTTTTGCAGTCTTTTTATTAATAGAAATGATTTTCTTGAGAAAAAATATTTACTTTTAATGTTGAGTTATATGATAGTCACTTATAACAACATAAATTGTGGGTAGTGCTACAATAACTTTGAAGATATTTATAACTCCAATTAGAAAATAAAATTTGTAGACACATGATTATTTGCCAGTCCCTGTGCTAAGTAACTTGTATGCATTATCTCATTTACTTTCTCTATAATATTGAGTGGTAAATATCATTATTTTCTCCATTGCACACACTGAGAGAAGGTGAGTTCCTTCTAAGTATTAGAGACATGATTTAATTCTTGGTAAGTTTCCTCCAGACTCTCTGTCATTAGTCACTGTGCTAAATCATCTTTTAAACAACTATCTGATGGAAATAAAAACAACCCATTGAAGTATTTGGGGCAACTATTACAACCTCTTACTCATATAGAAGAAAAGTGAAATCCAGAACTTACTTTAAAGTAACACACCTGCTTTACCAGATGGGATGCAATCTAAGTCTTCTCACTGCCAGGACAGTGCTGTCTGTAATTAGAAAGTAATACCGTGTGAATGTTCAGGGATAATGCATTTTCTTCTCTGGAGGCAAAACTGTGATCTCTATATCCTACTGTATGCACAAAGTCCCTGATATTATAGTGCTCTAAGAGGCCTTATATATATTTCATGGGCCTTCATATGAAGGGGAAATGTGTGGGTCACCTTTGTTTTGTTCTTTCTTCATTTTCTTAATTTGTCTTCTGTGTCCATCTTAGCTCACAGCCTGTCTTCTGTGGCTTTGTCAGCACTAACCTTGGTCATTCCAGAGCAGCATCCTCTTCACTCCACTGTGAAAATGACAGTCTTCCATTCCACAATCACTGGGAGTCAGAGCTTTCAGATGAAACCATGACAACCAAAAGGACTGAGTTCTGCCGCGTCTCCATAACACAATCACGTTATCTCTCAACAGGCTAAAAGATAACTTGCACGTATTACTACCCATAGAAATGCGTAAAGATAAAGTCACAACCTAGAATCCAAATGGGACCTTCCAAAATACATAGAAATGAAGGGATTTGATACTGGACAATTCCAGTAATATGTATGCATAGTTATAAAACAATAATTAATGTAGTTGATAGAAATAGCCATTGGCAATGATTCCTTCCTACAGTACACTGTCTCCTCAGTTCTTTGTTTTCATGGAATTTCCTCTTGTTCTGGACAAAATTACATTTACAAAAGAAATAAAATCTTGTTTTACATGATACCTCATACTTCCACAACTGTCAAAAATGTCTGTTTGCTGAACTTATCTTCACCCCTGTTTTATGTATAATTAAAACTGTCCCCTTGCTAAAGCTATTCCCCACAGTAGTACACTAGTCAACAATGATATATTCTGCTGGAACCCTGGAGTGCTTGCTCTGGTTCTCCATGAAATGAGACACGTGAGAGAGTCTCACCAAGGACCTTCACTGTTGCTCATCACGAGAGCTCACTTGGCACCTCATGAAGAATATTTCACTGTACAAATTGATTACTAAGACGACAGAACAACAGCTCAAATCTGATCCACATAAAAACGACGATTTTCTTGAAAGCTAAGCAATCTCTTTAAACTGCTGTTAGCAGAATGGAGGTTTAAAAGTTCAAGATTCCTATTTAATTGTGTAATTCTGTTATATCATTCCCTGAGCTCTCTGAACAATTGTCCTCTATGGCACCAAGCCTTATACAGAAGCAAATGCCTATACTTGTTGTCGGCTCAGAATATGAGAACAAGATTGGAAAATGGTGTGCAGATCCTTTCCTCAGCACAAAGCCCATGAGAGAAGCTCTGGGAAGAAAAACTGATTGAATCTGCCTCTCTTCCAGTTTCGATGACAGAAGCTACTCACTATTAGCTCCTCCAATAAAAAGACCTAGGAAAGCCATCTGTTGTGAGGAACTATAAGATCCCTTGTATAGGAGAGTTTCATTTAAATGATTATAGATACAATGAAATAGAAAGTGAGAGAATGAAATGCTAAGATAGTGTATCTTTTATCTCTACTTCTTATTGGTGGAGTGACTATGAGTGAGATATTTAACTTCTCTGTGCTTCATTTTCTCATCTACAAAAAGTGAATTAATAATGGTATCTACCTCATAGAGTTTTGGGGAAGATAAAATGGGTTAATATATGTAAAACATATTTTACTGGTTCATTTGCCTGGCACATATTAAAAGCTTGACAATCTCCCTAATTATAATTAGTATAACAAAAAGAATTATTGTTGTTATAATGGCTGTGAATACCTAGTTTTTGAAATATTGAATTAGTGATCTCAGAAGAGTAAAAGGAAATATTTTTGAGTGCAGGTTTATTGGATCTTGTCAGTTTCAACTACCATACAGACTTATATTTTCATTATTTTCCTTTTTATAAATTTATTTTGGTTATCTTGAGTTAGTGGAATCGTGATTTGTTTAGAGATAAAGTGGGAAAGTTTGATTTTAAATATTTCTTGTATGTCTACAATTTCACACAACAGTCTAATTTTAGGATTAAAATGCATTTTTCCTTCACAAAAATCTTTAGCTCTTTATCTATAAATTTATATTTCAATTTTTGCCTCATTTGGAACTGTCAGAAATATCCTAGATTCTGCAGTTATTTTGCAATAACCAATTTGACTGTCAAATAATTAAACCAAAATATTCACTACTTTTAACTGGGAAAATCAATATATAAATTTTAGGTGGAATTTTGTTATTTATATACTTTCAATTGCTTATGTTGTTCATCTTTATTTGAACTTGGTCAAGTTAAAAATCTCCCTAAATTCTAAAATTCTATTTGATTTTTCATCATTGATTCACACTCAATTACTTTTTTTCTGTTTGCTTATGTAAGTAGTAATTCAAAACTACTACTGCTGTTCATTCTCACTTGGCTATTTATATAATGTATCTTCAATCTTTCCAACAATTCTATGAAGTAGGAACTTTTATCTAAATTTAATAAATGAGGAAACTAGGGCTTGGAGAGTTTCATTAAATTGTTCACCACAATGTAACTGAATAATGACAGGTGTGAGATATGATTCTAGTTTTATTTGGGTCCTTTCTAACTCACCAAGCTACCTCACATCTAGGAATGTAGCTCGTTTTATTAACTATGACCCTTAGCACAGTTTCTCCCATTCTGAGTGTTTTGATCTAATCTTACTTTGGTTTCTCTTCTATTTTATGCCTGTGTGACCCCTAGATTTTTATAATCTAAATCTCCACTCATCTAGTTTCTCTTTTTCTGACTCTTGCTTTACATAAAATTACCTCACTAGGGATTCTCCTTACCTTGGTCTATATGGGAAAAAATAATATGCTGCCTGTGAAGCCATAATTATGGAGTGCATCTTGTGTGCAACATAATTTTCCATGCACCAAATTCCTGTATTCTTTTAAAAAGCCTTTCTAAGAGACAATGTAGCTTTACATAAGCAATTTAGCTGTACACAAGTGAGCACAATGAAGAGCTTGGTTCATTGGGATAGCTCTTTGTTTCTACCGTCCTTTCACTGAGATGAAGTTGTAATTGTATGCCACCCATTTTTTTCAATGAACTCACAGATCAGCATTAGACATTCAAAACAGTGGCAGCCAAAGAGTTGAAGAAATCAAAGGTCAAATATCTAAAATACTGACCACAGCACTCTTTACTGTCCCACTGAATTTCCTTTTTCCATGAATAAATATTCTGGGTAGGTACCTACCATTTTAAGCCACACTGTTTTCATTTCTCATAAGAATTTAAAAATTTATTTTCCTTTGAGTGCGTACTCTAAGTTTATATTTATGAATTTATTTGTGGCATTAGCTCATGTTTTCATTATTTTTAAAGAGCATCTTTTACATTTTGCATTACAAATAAAAATATTTGAGGTTTCACTGCCAGCCCACCAAAAGAACAGCACCAATTAAGAATTCTTTTATAATTTTTTGATTTGTAAATTTATTCATTTTTATAACTAATGGGATTTTGATAAAATTATTGAATGTTCTTACATTTTTAAAAATTCTTAAGAACCCCAATCACACTATTTGAGGAAAGACTGGGATTTTGAATTTTAGTTGCAACTTATTTTCTGACTAATTCTTCTGCCACTACTGAATATCTGTTCTAAAGTGTATACTCCAGTCCAAGATCTGTTGTAACCCAGCTATGGTCCTTGTCAGCTGTCCTTAACATGATACATTGACCCAGAACAATCAGAAAAATGCCCAGAGTCCTTCTGATAAGGATTTGAGTCCCTCAAATAATTGCTCCCCCCAAAATAAGTTTTTTATAAGCCTGACTTTATAGCCACACAAGGGTTTTATTGTTGAGACCAGTAGCCAATGTTGAATAGTAGGTAAGTGACATGAGTGTACTATTAAATGGAATTGGTAATTTTCAGAGTCTTAAAGAGGTTGCAAATAAAAAATAACAACAGCAAAAATCCACTTTTTTGTTGTTGTTGCTGTTCTATAGTATCTCTTGTAGTTCATGAGAGAATGTAGATAAACACAGTAGGTTTCCAGAGACAAGATTTTGCATGAGGGTCTTTGGTTTGATCTTTCACATTCACAGCCATTGTTGAATTTTAAGAATTGAGTCATGTGCTCTTCATCTGATATAATTTTTTATTAACTAGGTCCTATAAGGGTAAGAAAGATGTCTACATTCTCAGTCTACTACATCATTAGAGTGTCTCAAAAATGTACTCAAAAATTTCCCAATGTTTGTATTCTCACTCACTAAAATTAGTTCATATCCTTTCAGATTGACAATGATGGTGTTAATCTTTGTTCTACTACTATTTTACTATCACCATTATTTCCCACTTGAATTATTTTAAATGAAAAGTTATAAACAGAAATCTTAAATGAAAGTATATGTACACATTTAAAATTCCATAGAACTTATTTGTTAGATTATTACTGGAAAATTGTATTAACAATTCAATGATATGGTTATCTTTTGATTATACCTGAGATATAGCCAGTATTACCTTACAGCATTCAAATATATTTCAGTAATTCAAATTGTGTACATGTTTTTCTGCATGTGTACAGGGTGTGTAAGGGTGTCTGTGAGTACGTGTTTACTTTTTACTTGAAAACAAACAAAACACATACATACCTGGCCCTCTAAGTAGCTACATCCTGCAAATACACTCATAAAATGTGAGGATTTATCTTTCCAAAGATATTTGAAGATAATTTGAATTTTACCCATGATTTTGATTTTTAGTGCATATTAAAAAACAATATTTGATTTTATAGGAA
Organism: Geosciurus inauris; assembly: GCA_004024805.1. Taxonomy (NCBI): domain Eukaryota; kingdom Metazoa; phylum Chordata; class Mammalia; order Rodentia; family Sciuridae; genus Geosciurus; species Geosciurus inauris. The sequence goes on along the minus strand of PVHX01000437.1, from coordinate 226,701 downwards.
CTGGCATCAGCTCTTTCAGAAGAAAGCATTCTATGTGTACATTTTAGTAATTTATTAGAATGAAACTCTGTAAACTATTGCTTGAGAACTCCAAGAGTAGGTCCCTAACTTTGGTACAGCAAAACTTGATGGTATAAATATGAGAACATGGAAATGACTGTTAAGTGTTAGCTCAGTATAAGAAATGACCAAATAACAAGGACAGTGAGGCGTGTTGTGTAAACCTCAGAAACTGGATTTTAATCAGTTTTTTGATGATCAGAGAAGTCTCCAAATAAGGACCCCCCGTGTATATGTTGCATGACTGTTGATTGTCTTCATGGGTGTTTGTCTTTTATGTGTGATTAATACACAAAATGTTTTTCTTTTCTTTCCTTTTCCCTTTTTGTAGAAATTATTGAACCTACTACCTCTAGTCCTGTCACAAGTCCAGGTCAGTATCCACATACATTCACAAAGTATGTCTGGGTACTTTATTCCATTAAACGAGACCTTCATATCGTGGTAGCAACAAAGGGAGCTGATCTGCTCTCATGTCTATTACTTGTCCTCGTCTATCTGTGGTTTGTCCTCTCTTTGGATTTTGTGACCTGATCCTGATCCAGCCTGGATTTGAAGTTAACATCTTCTACTTCATTCTGTAGGGCTTATGCAGTAAATATGTGTCACATTGTAGAATAGTTGCAAGGTGACTAGCTTCTGCAATACCTTTGCAAACAGAGCTGTAGAGAGTTTACAAGGTTTTCTGAGTAGCTATTAAAAAACTATTTACTTTGGCTTGGTATTACGTTATTATATAATCATTATGAAGCAAGAAGGCATTTAGTGCTTCCAAAAGGAACAATAGCTGGGGGAAAAAGCCGATACTTCTGCTCTCGCCATATTACAGTGGGAGATTTTGGTCTCTTGAAACTGTCAAGTCAAAGGACTTATTTCAGTTGTTGGGCTTTATTTTCAGATTGTTCCTAATTCAACCACAAACACTGCGTCTGAAAAGATAGGCCATTGCTATAAGTGCGTTTGTAAGAGTTGTTTTCAACTGTGAACATTCCTGAGTGACACAAAATCGAGATAAAAGCTATTGATATTAGAAACAACCTTTATCTTGTTATATAGGAATTTAGCAGTTCATTTTGAATGTTGGCTGCTGGCTATTTAGAGAAGAAAGTGGAACTGCTAAAGTTATTTAGCTTTGAAAAGTTCATAGGGATTTCTTGTAACTGCTGAGTTAAAGGATTTGTTGATGTTGCCTACCCACAAAGAGGTGTAAGTTAGTTAAATAGTTGTTTCTCCTCTCATTCCAGAAATGGCACTAAATTTTAGTCTAAAACAGGATTTGCTGATCTGAGAAACTGAGTGTTTTAGAAATGAAAAAAATCTATTGCAAATTGTAATCAATCAAAAATGCTTTAAATTGCTTTAGATGATTATGAATTGCCCCCACCCCCAAAATGAAACAAGTTTGAGTAAGTCTATGATTATGTATTTAAAGAATCTCATAATATGACACTTTCTGGTCAAATTATAGAATACATTTTCATAACCTCTCAAAATGAAGCATATTTGAATAGTCTGTCTTAAATTATTTTATAGTTGATGCATGCAAAGTTGAAATTATATTATTAATAACAGCTTCCTATTTTGCAGATGGGGTTAATAGCCCCTCAAATTTGAGCAGCATATTGATATAATTATAAGTAGTAGTCATTTAAATAGAATTTTTCTCTTATAAAGACTTATTAGGTCTGATTTTTATTAATATCCATGGCCTCCACAGAATAATATAATCTGAGGTTTATATAAGATCTTAGAGTTACTCTTATTGGCAAAGTTTTTGATCTTCTTTTCATCAATTTTAAAGAATATATTAGGCAATTTCCATAGAGCCATGTCACCTAGTGGGTATAAGTAAAGATTAGATGACCATTTACTTTCCTTCTTAGGACATTGCCTAAATTATTGGATGAAGTTAAATTAAAAGAACAGAGTAACTTCCTTATATACGCAAATAAAAAAGAATGGTCTACAAAATGTTTTAAAAATTGGAATCTAGCAGCAGTAAATAACATCATATTTACTGACTGTGTAAGTAGAAAAAAATTTATCTAAGATAAATATAACAAGATTCTTTTTCAACAGGCCGTCTTATATCAAAAGTTTTTACAATGGTATGGACTTACACAAAAATATTTATCTACCATGAAACAAAAAAATTGTTCTTATCTTTAAAAAGATTATTTTTTCAAAAAAAAAAGTATAGTATAAGGGTTAAGAACGTAAACCTTGAGCTAAATGTAAGTTTGAATTCTATCTCTTTTCATCTTTTAGTTACATAAGTCTTAATCGTTTCTCAGCCTCCCTCTGCTTGCTCATTTGTAAAATGGGGTGGGGGAGTAGCAATGATATTTTCTACCACATGGAGTTATGAAAACAAAATGAGTCACTATTTTCAAAGTACCTATATGAGTGCTAGCACAGAGTAAGCACAGTAAAACCGGAAGTCACAAACCAGGGGACTATGTATTGTATATCTGTGTGATATCCAGAATAGAAAACGAACTTTTAACTTGTTTAAAGCAAGAAATTGGACTCTAAAGAGTCTGCAGAGTCTCACAAAGTTCTCTGAGACCTCATGATTGTTGTCACTGCCTAGCAAATGCCTACACAGCAGCCATTCTATGTCCAAATTGGTCAATTTGTTGCTGGGGTTAAATGTTCTGAAACAATGAATGCATGAAAAGTAGTCTAAAATTGAAGCCTTCACCACTGCAATTTTTAACAAATATAATGTAAGCTTTTTCTAAATATTATGAGTAAAGTTAATAAACATGTTGAATTGAACTGAATTGAATTGAATTGAGTTGAATTGGATTATGGGAAAAAAACAAATGCAGCTATAAATGAAATTTACCCTCATTAATTGTGAATTTTTTAAATGCCTCCAAGGACCACATTGATAAGGCAGGGATTTAAAGAGTATGTGGTTATAGCAGGATTGAAAGAGTGGTATAAATGATAAACAAAAGCTTTTATAAAGAATGTGCACTCTGCTGAGGGAAATACAAAGGATAAAGATTTGGCAGTATATAACCCTAAGCAAAAGATCATTCAAGACAGATGGGAAAGTAATTTACTTTGTGAATAAAGCCAAATGTTATGAGTTCCAGTTGTTTAAAACAAAGCTCTAAAATGTTATCCAAATAACAATAGTAAGTGAAAAGTCTCACAAAAGTGTTCAAAAGATAAGAAATATCAGATTTGCAAACTAGCCCATTTGATGCTTCTACATAAGTGGAAAAGAGAATATAAAATAACTCAACATAGATCTCATATTTCCTAATATTACTGCCAGAGAGTTAAAGCAGAGATAAAGTGAATATAGTTATGAAAATATTGAACACACTGAAAATAGATTGCAGAAAGTGGATTTATATCACTTATGCCCCTAGTTCTAAAGAAATGAAGGTCTTGAAGTCATAGCTTATATTTTTATATATTCTTGGCAAGTCAGAATCTGCTACAATTGACGGAAATGAAAACTGAATTATTAACATTATTATTCAAGAAAAGGCCACAAAATATAGTATGTAATAGGAACAAAAGAAAACTATTCTTTGATCAGTCTCAGTCTCAACATTTGAAAGGTAAAGGGTGTTTTTCATGATGAATGAGATATGCAGTGAATTTGAAAATTTAGACTACTTTTATCATAATTGCTAGCTAGACCATAATTTATTATGAATAATGATCATCAAGCTAAAAATGATCATCAAGCTACCCACTGTTAGGCTAATAACACCAGCATCGTATTCAACCACCTGCACCATTTTTATTTAATTATATATATATATATATATATATATATGTATATATATATATATATATAATTTAATATATATATAATATATAATTTAAATTACAGCTAATATGTATATATATATAAATATATGTATATTTTAATATTAATACTGGACTTCATAAAATATAGAAAAAGGCTAAGGCTGTGTACTCTGAATAAGACTGTTTATAAACTTATTTCTAAATGGATCTATTGGTTTGCTAGTGCAATTTCTCTGTGCAAGGACACCACATGAGACTCTGTAGTGTGATCTTGATCCCAACAAGTCAAAACTGAACTTCCCAGTCCAGAATCAACTCACAGTATTGCCCTGGTTCTGGTTTTATATTCCTATATAAAACACCTACATAGCAGCACAGTGATCATCCAAAAAGTTAAAATTCCAGTCAAATCAGCATTTACATGACTTCATATAGAATACAAAAATTAATAGACAATGATTCAACCAACCCATTTCAGTTAGCAGGCAGAAGATTAAAATTAGGGATTTGTTTATAGTGCACTGCAAATGCCCCATCTGTTATTTCTCCTTACTTTGTACCTAGTACTCTGTAGTCACCAATTGAAAATTATTATTCTGAAAATAATTTAATTTTCAAGGGCATAAAATTGATATTCATAGTAACATAGCTTTACTTATATACTTTAAACAAACAGAGAAGTAGTACAATATGATTTTCCCATATCTGAAAATAAACCAAAAATTCAACACAATAGGACTTGGAATACTTGAATATTCAAAAATGACTATTATTAAGCACATTTTATTTACATGTATTTGAACATCATTTTTAAGTTTGTGAAGTAAACTTAGTTTCATTTGACAGCCAAGGTTAAAAAATATAACTTTTTATTTTTTACCAAAGATCACTCAGAAAATATATGATGAAATTAAAATTTAAATGCCCAGAACTTTATAATAAAGTTTGTGTGCTTCACTTTAAACAAAGGAGAGTGTTGGTGAAAAAAAATAAAATGTAATCTTCGTAAAATGGATCATTTAAATTCATCAGAAGCTACTACATTATATAAAGAAGTCCCACTCTGTACTGATAATTCCTAGTTGATACATCTACTTATCAAATAATTTTTCACTTTGCAATCTTACAGGGAAAATGCTTTTACCCAACTTAACAGGAAGCCCCATTTCCTGTTTCCACTAAAGAATATTTTTCATCATTTAGCAAACATTTACTGGGTAACAACTCTATCAGACACCAAGTGCTGGCAGCATAAGGTTATAATCTTAAAGGGGGTTGTATCCAATTAAGGAGACAGGCATATGTGTGACTAACCATTATTTAAAATCATGTATTCTATCAGTTCCATCCAAAAAAAGAAGCAGGCACTTTTTTCTGGAGGAAATCTTCACATATAGGAACAGGGTGTTCACAAGTAAGGAATAGTTGGAAATGAATAGGAGTATCAAGTGTAGCAGCACAGGAAATGAGTAAAAAGTCAAAGAGTTAAACACGGTAGAAGACCCAGGGCAACAGCTGATTTTAATTTTTCTATCTTCATTACCTAAAACAATGCCTAGTACTTAGCAGGTCCTCCATGTATACCTGATGATTTCAACAAAATTCTTGAACCAATTGTCAAGAAGTTATCTTTCCTCAAGAAATGAATGAATGAATGACAGAAAACTCATGTGTAGTTCACAGAATTAGAATATAAGAAGAATCTCATAGGCATCTGTACTGTGCTTCAGTTAAACCTATTGAAGAATTGTAAGTGGTAGAAATACTCCATCAAAAATCAAGATAGCAAGAAGATTGGGTAATTTATTCATTTGTTTACTAAACAGAAAATTCAAAAATCTCTATTAGATCAATGCGTATACCTGACTACCCAGGGATGAATGCAGGGTGGATGGATAGATAAATAGATGGAGAAAGGACTGATGAATGGATAACAAACTTATATGTGCTTCACAGAGCTGGGCCATAAGACAAGTGGAAAAACTGGTGGAAATTGAAAGTAAGTTTAACTTGGGTAGTCGTTTCTGTTCGTTCTCAAGAACTCATTGAGCATCTTAATGTTCATGCATTGCACCGTGCATTAGAGATGCAAAGGAGATTGGCCTACTTACTACTTGTGATCTGAATCTCACCTTTCAATGGCTGAGAGCAACACAGAGATAGAAGAGATTAATACAATGCAACATGTGTTATAATAGTAATATGTAATGTGCTCTGAGAATGCCGATCCAGCCTGAAGGATATCAGAAAAGACTTTCTAGAGGAAGAGATTCCTGAATTTTTTCTAAAGTTTGAAGGCAAAGAAAGAAAGCCATTTCAGACAAAGCTTCTATGTGCACAAAGTAACAGAAGCACAAAATAGCATGATGTGTTTGGAAGGAATGACAGATAATTTCTGGAGGGTCCATGGGGCCAGATCATAAGGGTTGTATGTATGTTGCTTGGAAGCTTGGTCTGCTTAACCTTAGACATAGTCTGATTATTAGGCTTCCTATGTAGCTTTGAGAATGGAACGGATTCAAATGGTTCAGAAGGGAAATGTTAGAGTGCAGTTGTTGATTAGATTTGAAGGACAGGGAGAGGGTGAATAAAGGACAACTCCTAGTTCGCTCTGTAGACAGAGAAGCACCACCCAAGACAGGGTCATGCCAAATGATTCAGACTTTATCCTTTTGTTTAGGAAAGGATTCAATGTTTTGTTTTATTTGGTTTTGCTCTAACAGGGAAATAATAACACTATGTTTTGCAAACGAAATTCTCTAAAAGTAAGAAAATGAAGAATAAAGGTGAGAAGCATGGAGCCAAGTCTGAGAAATCACAGTCTTCATGGCAAATTATGGCAGTGGCTGCCTGGGAACAAACATCTCTCTACAAGCTTGGTGATCAGTTTCTACAAAATAACTAGCAAACTTTCATGTTATTTCAAATTTCATTTTAAGGTTTGTAGGGTTTCTTTTTTTCCCTAATTTGAAACAATCAAGCTTCCATTATTCTCTGATTGTTAGAGTATAAGGAGTTTAAGACAGCTCAAAATATATTCCAAATTCTAATTAATATTCAATATAATGAATTCTGATATTAATTATAATTATCTATAATTAGTTGATTAATTTCCAGATACAAGTGTAGCAGAAAACCTGTGGTGTAATTTATAATATGAAGCTATTGTTTAAAAAGGAAGAAAAAATAAGCTACTCACTAATCTGTGCTTCTCACCATTTATTCAAGACTTTCTTGATGACATATATTCTGCTCTGTCTCAAGATTTAATTTTAAGCTATTGGCCTTTTGATTTATGATGGGGTCAGAGTAAAGCACCACCAAAGATGTGAATCAATGCCTGAAAGTCAAATATTATGTGTACTAATTGCAAGTCTTCAACAGGTTAAATCAAATGATTGATATACAGCAGAATTATTAAGATTACTGATTACTACTATTTCGTTTGATAGACATAAATAACATATGCTTATGAATATCAGTCCTTATTAAATACTTATCAAACATCCTTTCCTTTATGAGAAATTATAGAGTTAGATCACAACCATCGAAGCTCTTAACACCTTGCATCATATCTGGAGGTATGTATCTACCATATCTACCATACATCTAGATAGCGAGATCCTTTAGGGAAGAGAGCATGTTGATTTTGGGGTGTTTTTCTTTCTTTCTTTCTTTTTTTGTACATTTTTTTAAAAATTATTTTCTTATGGTAACTGAAAGAGTGACTGGAACATGTTAAGAACTGAACTGACTACATGAATGAGTAGTTGAATAAGTGGGTTAATATGAGGAAGACTTCAGCTAATGAGAAATCAGAATATTTGAAATTCATGTCTTCATATTTTATATTTAAAATTAAATATGCATGTATTATTCCAAGTTCAGCATAGAACTCAAATTTGCATTAAGAAAGAGTCCTCATAATGAACCTATTCAAAAGAGGAGACAACAAAACGCTGGTGGAAAATTGAATGTCTTCCTAAGATCTCTAGGAGAAAGAAACTGTCTTCCTCATCTTATCATCTGGGACTTACCAACAAAAAATAAAGAAAGAGAGGAGGTTAAAAAAAAAAGCAAGTTCTACAGGATGAATACAGATTGGATGAATGTGTCAGTATCTTGCATGTAGAAAATATACAAGACTTGTTGAATGGATAAACAGATGAATGAAGGAATTCATTGGTGTATTAATTTCCTGTGGTCGCTGTAAAAAATTATCATAAACATGGTGGCTTAAAACAACAAAAATTTATGATCTTATAGTCTTGTAAATCAGAAGTTCAAAATGGCTCTTTTCTAGCTAAAATCAAAATATAAAATCTGCATTTTTTTTCTAGATCGCAAGAGGAAAATCTACTCTCTGCCTTTTCCGGTTTCTAGAGGCTACCCTCATTCTTTTGGTCATGTTTCTCTACCATCTTCAAAGCCAGATGTGGCGATTCAAATCTTCCTCATGTCACATCACAGTGACTCTGGCTCTCTGCCTCATTCTTCCGCATTTAAGAACCCTTGTAGCTGGGTACGGTGGCACATACTTGTAATACCAGAGGCTCAGGAGGCTGAGGCAGGAGGATTGAAAGTTTGAAGCCAGCCTTTGCAACTGAGCGAGGCTCTAAGGAACTTAGTAAGACCCTGTATCAATATAAAAAATAAAAAGGATTGTAGATGTTACTCAGTGGTTAAGTGCCCCTAGATTCAATCTGTAGAACAATATAATAAAATAAAATAAAATAAACACTTGTGATTGTATTAAACTCAGATAATCCAGTATAACCTCCCTATTTAAGTCAGCTAATGAACAACCACAATTTCATATTGCATCTTAATTCCCCTTTGTCATGTAATATAACACATTCCTGGATTCCAGGAATGAGGATGTTGACCCCCTTGAAAGCCATTATTCTTTCTGCTATACCAGAACAAATAATTCTTTTTCTCTACATCTAAAACTTTTCCTCAGAACCAACCAAACCTACTGGAATTTTCCAACATTTAGGTATTAAGATTTTGAGAATACAAGTTATTTGAACATTGAATTTTACATTAAAATTTTATAAACAATGATTTCACTGTGGAAAAGGTAAAAAAAATCTATTTAAAGATCATTTTGGATCATATTATTTCATATGATATTACAATATTTTATAAAACAAATGATCTGATCTCTCTCCTCTCTCTCTCCCTCTCACACGCACACACACACACACAATGTAAAGAAGGGGGTATACAATCTTAATGTAAGAGAAATCCCAACTGGCTAACTGATCAATCAGAGAAGGCATCTATACAAGAAATGCAAGTTAATCTTGAAACAATTGGAGTTAATGACTTTTAGTCTAATAAGTGATTAGTTTTTTCAATAATACATGTAGGAAACAGTTCTTTTTTTGTATACAGGATTCTAAAAGACAACAAGCAAATGCTTATTATAGGTATTCTGAGTAGGAATGCATATATTTTAAATTGGACTTAATGCTGAAATACTAAAAGTAAACAGAAAAAAAAATCTGTTCACTTTAGTAGAGTTTACATTCATGAGAACAGGACAAAATTGATTAGAAAAGGAGCTCTCTCATTTTTTCTTTTCACTATTACCCTTGGGTGACAGTTTTTCCTTTGCTACCCACTTGCCTCTTTTTGAACAGCTGTATCGTCAGTCCTCCTAGCTCATGTTTTATCACTGTACTTGGAATCCAGGTCAATGTCTATAATCTGAAATGAGCAAGTTTCATCCTGGTATTAGCAGATCAGCTATTATACCACTGCATGCCTGTATGACATTAATGACAATAACCTCAAATATACACCTACCTAAGGGTATTTGTGTTTTAAAAGAAGCTACTGTTTTAACCCTAAATAATTTATTTGTAATAGTGGAAATTTCACCCAGTGAATGGGAACTGTCAGTGTATGTTGCTGGTCCTGAGAGACTTTCTGTTGGATGAAAAATTACTAAATCCAAGGATTCACATCCTTGGGCTCTGCCTGCTATCTGACCAGCTGTAGTAGCTGGCTTTGCCTCCTAGGTTTCCTTAAATACACTAAATGGAGGCTTTGCGAGAAGAAATAGCTAAGGCTTTTTTGTGCCTTGTTAGAAGAGAATTATACCCATATTTCAAAATGAGTAATAATTTAAAAAATATTTTTGAAGTATTTTCATCTATTTCTCAAAAGTAATCCTATGTTATCTGAATTTTTGGTATCAGCACTTTATAGAAAAGAATTTGAAGTACAGAGAGGTTAAAGAGTTTACTCAAGGACTCATAAATTCAGCAAGTATTTTCTTTGATTGAGGTCTTCCTATATTGTTCAGGCATTTCATGTATAGTCTCTTTTCATCTTCAAAACTCAAAGTTATCTGCTGATCAGCTCCTGGGGAATGATCATGAATCTGAGCCATCAGAGGTTGGGTGATCTTATTTGGGCAATTTTATTCTAATAGGATGCCAGTTGAAACAACTATCTTGTGTTCATCTAAATAAACAGAACATGGCATCTTTAATATCCTACCTTATTTCTTAGAGGGTTTGAAGAGAGTCTGCTAGTGGTTTAAAAAATACATATTGATTGGTTCACAGGCAGTGGACTTTGTGCTTCCACTCATGAAGCCAGGCAATCAAAATTTTCCAATTCATGAAGTGCCCATCACTTCTGCTTTCACATATTGCTTTTGATTGTATTAACAGAGCACCATTCAACTCTCCAGAGAATTACAATCATTAGGCAACCATACATGTGAGCATGAGAGTATACATCTTTACTGTAGCTGGATTTTTGAAAAGCATCAAGTATGTGTGGAAGGAGCACAGTGGTGTCTTGTGTACGCATTTCACAATTGATGATGGACTCAACTGGGTGTACGCTGTGAATAAATGTATTCCATTGCAAGGTATTTCGATACATATCCTAAGTTTCCATTCCTGTTGTTGCCCTTGTGGTTTTTAAGCCTTGCAATTCATTATTCATTTTATCTTCTGAATCTGACAGAGCAGAGCAAACTGTGAATAGACATTTTGTGTTATAATGTATTTAAAGAGAACCTGAAATTTATACTAATTTCTGCTAAAATAAACACCTTGATTTCAGTAATTCTTTCAGATTTTAAAATTACATTATACTCAGATATCTAGTTATTTGTCATACAGTCATGAAGATATCAAGGGACGTTTGAGCCTGTCTACTTTCCAAGGTAATGTCCTCTCTTGAAATTTATGAAGTTCAAGGATCGTTTATGTATTTACTTACTCAGCATCCTTTATCCAGCATCTATTACATGCCAGGCTCAGTTTAAAAAAATAATCAAATAATCAGGACATAACCTGGAAATATAATAGTGGAGGAAGAGATGTGTTCTATGCTTTTTATCACATCATATGTTAGAAATTTTGCTTATTATCTTTATTAGAACTGCAGGGATGTACTGGGCATGGTGGCACACGCCTGTAATCCCAGCAGCTCCGGGAGGCTGAGGCAAGAGGAACACGAGTTCAAAGGCCAGCCTCAGCAATTTAGCAAGGCCCTAAGCAACTTGGCAAGACCTTGTCTCTAAAAAAAATATAGTAAGGGCTGGGGATGTGGCTCAGTGATTAAATGCTGCTGGGTTCAACTCCCAACACCAAAAAGCAAGCAAGCAAATAAACAACAACAAAAACTGCAGGAATGTGCACCCATAAATAGCAAGGTATTTTGATACATATCCTAAGCTTCCATTCCTGTTGTTGCCCTTGTGATTTTCAAGCCTTGCAATCCATTACTCATTTTATCTTCTGAATCTGACAGAACAAACTGTGAATTGACGTTTTGTGTTATAATGTATTTAAAGATGACCTGAAATGTATACAAATTATTCTCCGTACTAACTTTTCACAGCTAGAAGAATACAGTCACTAGGTGGCACCTCTGTGCTGTATTCTCTGCTGAAGGATCGCAATGACCTTTCTATTTAAGTACTGGCTTGCGCTTGAATTTTGTAACATCTTCTCCCCTCCTACAGCAACATTTCATTAAATTGTGATTTGCACTAATCTTTTGAACAAGTATTGCTCCTATAAATTTCATAACATATTGAAATTGAAATTGTTCACACTCACTGCCAATGAAAAACTCAGCCTTGTTGCCTGATAGTTAAAGCACACTAAAACACACAATCCACTTGTATTTAATATTTCGTTGGTTTGGGTCTAAGGAGGTAGGACAATGTACCTAGACAATATACTACTATGATTAGGACACTCTTATTTATCCAAAAGGTTTGAAATCAGGTCAGTTATATTCAGGACTTCGGGCATGCCTCAACTTATTTAAACATATTGATGAAAAAAAAAAAGTCCTTGTTGTCTACAAACATTCATTCCTCTGGAAATATAGATTCATAAAATGGAATGCTTGGATGAGAAAATCTTAAAGTTTGCTTTCAAATCTTAATTTCTTTGATTTTTCTATAAACTGTAATATAAAGGGTCTATGGGACTAAATCAGTTGTGAAATTGCTTTGGTATTCCTTATGAGCTTAGTTAAACTGACTATTTCCCAGTCATATGGGACATAGCACTTTTGTACTCTGAAATCACTGCATTCGATCTAGGATTTTAGAATAAGGAAGATTCAACTTGGACATAAATCTCTATCCACAAGTAAGAGGCCCTGGAACTAAGCTCTTGTGAGTGAAGAGAATTCTACAAATCCCATGTTATTAGGCTGCTAATTAAAATGCCCAAGAATTACAAGAAGTCATGTCTAAATGGTCCCTTAACCTGGCAAGTTGCCAAAACTTGGATCTCATGAAAATACAGAAAATTCCAGTAGATTCACCTAATCACAAATCAATGGCCCTTCAACTTCTCCTGGACTAGGATGGAATGACAGAAAATGATAGTTGACAAATAAAAGCAGGATAACTTGTGCTTCTTAAGTCATATTTGATAACTTTCCTACTCTCTCCATCTATACTTCCCTGTTCTTTTCCCACCTGTGCCTTTAACACTAATGAGGAGCTGTTAATCTGTTGATTTTACCTATTGTTCAAACAAGTTATTCCTCATGGTGGCTAGCATACAAAGCCAAATGAGGTGCTATTTCAAAAATCTAGGCACCAATCTTGCCTAGTTAAGAACAGAGATTTAAAAATATTTTGAATAAACAAAAAAGGATTCTAGGCTTTTGAGAGCCTTGTGAACAGTTTACAATCTTAACATATCTAATTAAAGAACATAGGGTGTGAATCAATAACCTGACAATAGGAATCATGGAGATAAAATCCTCTTCGTGAAGTCCTGTCCAAAAGAGAGCTTTCTGGAATCCAAATGCGTTGGGATCTGCCTGTCACGAAGCAATGGATGCTTGATTACTTGCTTACCAAGTAAAATCAAGCAATGATTTCTTGCTTACCAAGCAACATGATGATACTCAGAGGGAGGTCAGCATGTCCTAGTGGACAGCATTGAGGTAGAAATCAAAATCACAGTCATTACCATTTATTAAGCAATTACTGAGTGGCAGACACTGCATTAAATAATTTAAATGCATTATCTCAGTTAACCTTCATGACAACACTAACAGTGGGTATTTTCATCCCAATTTACAGAGGAAACTGAAGCTCCAAGAGCTACTAAGTGATCCAGTCATTGTGGTCAGGGTATCCAGGACCAAATACTGTGATCTTAAAAATTAAACCAGTTTCTCAGTTGACATTCTCACCTATATTCTTAGGCACCAACAAATCGTATGAAAAAATGAAATTTCATCTCTTCCTTTTTTAGGGTAATCCTTAAACAATCCTCTTACCAGACATTAAAAAACAAAAGATAGAAAATTTCCTTTTGCACTGAATAAAGAGCAAGCTTTAAAAATCCCAAGTCCATGAACATTGTCTCAGATCCATCATATTTTCATATTTTTCTTTAAAGGGAATTCATATGTATCTTGGTTTGATAGTACTAAACTGTCTAAGACCTCAGTTTCCATCCAGTTTTGAGATTAACTATGTGCTTTAAGCAGGTTACTTAACTTCCTTGAACCTCAGTTTCCTCTGCAAAAAGGGGATAAAAATGTGTACATTGTAGAGCTTTGAAATATTTTAGGAAACTGTGAACACGACTGAGCTTTATAAAGGTAGATATCGGTGTAAACGTTGGCCTGTTTTCAGAAAAAGTACCCCTCAACTAGTTTTTATTTTACATTTGGGAAGTAGCATAAATTCTTCAGCCTGCTCTGAATTTACACAAGACTTCATTCAATTTTATCAACTCAAGAACATAGAAGAAACAGGTTTCTGGTCCCAGAAAACTGAGAGCCTGATCCTAAATACTGACAGATACAACTGAGATAAAAACTACTCTCATGCTTTCCCTCATAACTCACTTTATTTTGGTGGGGAGAGGTAAATTTCTGTATCAGACAGAGAACAAGTAGAAAAATAAATCAGCAAACTAATCAAATCAAAAAACTAATAGGGCTACTTAACAGCAAAAACTTCCCAGACACTAAATCATAAAGTTACCATATAAAGACTTTAGGGTAATAAAACAGATTTCTTTAAAATTCATTTGAATTCAGCCTTTTTAATTGTATCTATAAACTCATTTTTCAAAAGAAATTTACTTTTTATTAATGTAATACATATATGTGATTCTTTTTGTTAATGTTTCATGTATACATACACATATATAGCAAAACTGTTAGTTTCTTGACAACCAAGGTAAATATTATATTAATGTCTACACATCTTATTCTAAAACTTATTTTACTTATACAATTTTTGTTACATTTAGTATTATCAGTAGAGAATATTTTACATCAGAAAATCTCCATTTTTAATGTAATTGAGTCACTATTTTTAAAATGCACTTGATTTCACAGAAAGGAAGAAATGTTTGTATTTTGAGAAGGAAATCATGATTTTGGTTTGAGAATAAAGAATAATAACAGTACTTAAAGCAACTTATTATGGAGTTCTTCATTCATTATATCATTTTCTTGCATCTTAAATTTCAGTGACTTCAAGTTTTTACACATTTCTAATATTTGCAGAATGCAACTCTATTATGGATGTTTTATAATGATCCCTAAATTGGATGCATTCTTTAATTTTTTTAACTTATAAAATCCTGATATAGACATTGGCCAATTCAAGTTTAAATGTAAAGAAAGAAAAATGTGCCTTATCATATTTTCTCACTACATGGTTGTTTATAGCAGATATATTTAATATTGTCTCTATATGTCTTGGACTGATCATCTCAGTACAAATACAGAGGCTGATACTTTAGGACCAGAAGAATATTTTAAAAGAACATGTCTCTTTTTGATTTGACTTACTATAACCATAACAAGTCCTAATCAGATAATTTATTTTTTAACAGCCTCGCATTGATCTACACAAAATCCCTACATTAAAATTATGCACCAACCTTTGAAATATCTCTGAAGTCTCTGCACTCCTAGGAGCTAAACTCTTTCTACCTGTTGAGCTGAGGCTTTAATGAACAACTAAATGTAGTCCATATATAATGTATAGTGGTGAAATGAAAGCTTGAGAAGAAAAAGGGGAAGTAAATATTTTATGAGACATGCTAGTTTGTTACATATTTTGAGGCAAAATGGTCCAATAGATTTGGAGACCCTGCATGCTATGTCATTGCCTTAAAGATTCCAGTGAAACGATAAACACATTAGAGATTCTGAGAAATCCAACAATAAGGAAATGAGTAAGCTTTGTTTAGGTCATGATTCTCTAAACTTAAGTGCAGAATATTGCCACTCCTGTTTTATTAATCAACACCTACTTTAGTAGAACATGTTGTGTGAGTGCTGGTGTCAGTCACAGTTAAAATGTTGAAAAACAGTTACATGCTGCTTTCCTTTTACCACTTCTCCTCCAAGCGTTCTTCCCAGCCAGATCTGCAAAATTATTGTCATTCCAAGCAGTCTGCTCTAAACTTGGAGACCTATTTAACATTGTTTCAGGCCACAAAACTTTTATTGACCAAACTTTGCCTTCAAAGATATTCATAGCCAGAGAAAATTCACTCTATGTACCAACCTTCAGGTTTCTAGTATATCTTTTTCTAAAAGATTTGGCCTCTGGCCAAATAACCAGGGTGCATATAATTATATATTCAATTTGACAATAAACATGAACTTCAAGTGAAATTACTTTTGTTTCATTATTGATTATTTAAAAATATATTTTGCCTTCTAAGAGTGAAACTAAGAAGTCAAAGAACTTCACACACATGAACAGATGCCTAACAATGTTGAACATCTGAATATATAAATGTGCTTTATTTTAACAAGGATTTTTTTGTGCAATTTATAACAGCTGTAATAAATTTTATCAGAAGCAGAAAAGTCCTTCTCATCTGTAACTATGCTACATGGAATTTCTTATTGCTTATGTTTTTACGAACAGTATCTTTTCACTTTTATATTGTACATTTCAGCATTCTTTTAAAAGTTACCAGGAAACAGACAAATTTGTATTGAAATAAAATCATTGATTTTTTATCGATAAAGGGGCCATAAAAAGTTGCCTTGATTTCATTTTTCAGACAGATAAACTAAAGGTTTGTTAACTCTCAGTGACATTTCTGGATCCATGAAGCTTTTAGTAGCAATCAGTTGTTAGAGCCTAGGTTTCATTTCAGAACGCCTGTTTTGCCCACTGCTTAGTATGCCCATCACTGAAACAGGTTTTGTTTTTTTAAAAAAATAATAAAAAACAAAACAGCATCCAGGCATTGAAGGGGAGAACAAAGTGTTGTGTTCAATCTGCCTCCCCAGAGATAGGGTTTGGGGGATATTACTAAAATAAAGAAGTAGGGTGATTTAAAGCATGGGAAAAGGTGGTCAGAGATGAAGTAATTCTAAATGGTTTGTGCATGCATAACCACTCTTCCTGGCTTTTCATGGGGCACATGTTCAGTAAATGGTTAGCATGATCTGAGGGTGGAGTTTTCAACCTACTGATGTCAAAACCTCATCCATCAGACACCTGCATGTGTTGAAGTGATGAGTCTGAGCTTTGGATAAAAATAGCCTCAAGTCCCTGAAAAGTAACTATGGCAATTGTCGTCATCATGACCCACATGTCAAAGGTGTAATCTTCAGAAAAGCTAGTAGGAGAATTAATATAGCTCAGCCATGTGACCTTGAGAAGTAGTAATTTTTAAAGTTAACTAAATTCAAGTAAATGAAGGGAAACATGGAGACTCAGAAACAGAGTAGTGAAAAGTACAAAGAGGCAGTTAGTACAAATGAGATGAGACCAACATGTTTGTTGGCTGGTAGTTAACAGAATTAGCATTTTGTCCTCCCACGGGAACCTTGAACAACTGAGGTCTTGTTCTTTTGATGGTTAAATTCTTGAGAATGGCTCTCAGGTCCTGGAGAGATGTTTTTGAGCCTAGCCCTTCTTTTAGTAAATACCCAGCAGCTGATTGTAGCCCATTGAGCAAGCATTCATTTTTAGTTTAACATTTCCTAATTTATGACAAATTCATTTCAAAATAACTCCCCAAAATGGCACTTATATCTTTCAGTAATATTTCAGATTAAAAGATCATTCAGTTTATTCTATGATTCAGTTTATCTACCTACTTATTTGTAGGTCTCAATTAGAAATGCAAATGTGTACACACATGGCTATATAGGTGTATAGACCATTTAATCCTATTGAGTAATTCAAAATCTGTGTCAATTTTTAAGAACACATAAGAGTTACAATATCATATTTCAAATTAGCATGCATATATGCACTATTATTGTTAAAAAATTAAGTGTTGATAGAGTTTAGAGAAGACTTTACTGCAGTTTGCTAAAATGATGAGGGAGAAATTTGAGGATAAGATGACATTTCATCTGATCTTTCAAAGTTCAAAAATATTTAAACAGACAAAGAATATGGATGTCTTATGTAATGTGAAGAAATTTATCAATTCCAAAATCAAGACATTATACTTGTTGAAAACTGAGTTTGGGGGGCTGGAAATATTGCTCTGTGATAGAGATTTGCCTACCCCATTGAAGTCCTGCCTTTCATCTCCAACACCAAAAAATGAAATAAAATTTAAAAAAAACAAGATTTCACTGTAGCAGTCTCATTTAGAATTAAAAACCATGGTCCTGATGAGCAGTTCAGATGAGGATAAAGTAGAAAAGTGGCGTTTCTTTATTTATTCATTTGTATTAATTCTGTAAATCATTGATTTGACTATGCATGACTGTATTTATTCTCGGTCTGACTTGACCCTCATACCAGAGGCTAGAACTTTGTTCAACCATGCAGTTATTGGCAATAATATAACCAACACAATTTTAACCATATTAGCTTACGATGTAGGAAGTTATACAAATCATAACCACATATAGAATTTTCCTAAAATATATTTAGATAGACATGAAGGAACTGTAGAACTGTTTCTTTTGGTATTATGTTTGATATAAGGGTCACAAAAACTCCTCTGATAATAATCAATTAACAAATAAGACTGTTAGGATTTATTTCTAAGACTAAATCTTATTTCAATAAAGAGAATCACATTACTTATGAATACTACAATTGGCAGTTCAGTAAGACTCAATGTTGGGAAGAGGTACAGGTTAAGTAGTTAATGATCTTTACATTGGTCTGGCATTTTTGAAAGTGAAATATTTTGATTCAAGTGTTTCAGTACTATGTTGTACATATTCTGTATCTTGGGTAACTTATCACTAGTAAACTCTGTTCAATCAGAAGTGACAAATAGTCCTCATTCTACCTGCCTACTCATATTGACTGATAAAGACTATCTAGTGTAAAGGCTGAGAAGGAGCTCGTGGCTGTGCCAGGCCTCAGGAATACATGAGGTTATGATAAAAATATTTGTATTTCTGTTCCCACTAAAATATAAGTTCCACAAGGGCAAGAACTTTGTATTCTTTGTTCTTGGTTGCATCTTGAGTGACTGTAATAATGACTAGCAGTGTATACACGTGTGTGTGTGTGTGTGTGTGTGTGTGTGTGTGTGAAGATATGCAAAGAAGAAAAGAGAAGAAGGATGATGGCATTTCACATGGTCTCATTTGTTATATTTTTGTCTTCTCTGTGGTAGATGATTATAAACTTCCAATATCTATAAGCCACAATCCTTGAGTATGTGTTAAACTATGATGACTGAGCCTATTTTTAACAGGAAGTTTTTGAATATAAAAAGTGTAAACAGTGACATACATAGGGAGAGAAATCATAAGCCCAATAAATCCCAAGAGGCCTGATTTTTAAAAGACTATCCTGTTAGACAAGGGAAGTTCATTTTTCTACATAGAAGAGAATAAACTCTTGCTGCAAACTGGCATTAACTCATTTTTTTTTTTTTTTTGAAAACAGAAAAGAAAACAAAGGTAGTTTGAATTCTGAAGTGTCCCCAAGGTCTTTGTATTTATCCTCCTGCCTCAGAAGCCAGTAGTCAGCAGAGGATTTCTCACTGATAGGGAATGGATTTGCCTTTGAAGCGACTTTGTATGTAACTGGCTACAACCGAGATGAAAATAATGGAAGCCAAGAGACCTGGCACACAGCTGCGTAGTGGGCATTCCCACAACTATCTCCACTGAATATATTCCCTATGTTTGAGTAATGACCTCGAGGTCTCCCATGATTAAGGCAAATGATCTCATGAGTGGTCATGAGTATGCACATTGATTGGGCTTGGCAGATTGCATAATCAACCGCAAATTAGCTTTTGGAAATGGCTGGCTATACCCAGTGGGTAGAAGAAATGGAAGCAAGGGGATCTGGCAGACAGTAGGTACCCATAGCAGCTGTATGAGTTACATTCCCATAATTTACTGCTGAAGAGGGCCAACTCTGGACCTTTCATAGCTGTGCTTTTCATTTTGATATTTGGGGGGACTACAGAAGGAAGCTGCACACCCAAGCAATTTATCTTTAGGATAGCAGTAAAGCATAATGAGAATGTCCTACTTACATTGGTCCATCTCTTGAATCATGATATGCACATTCCTTTTCTTTATACACAGAGAAAAGCACAACATCTGCTCTACTGATAATTGGACACCAGACTTGTCTGATAAAAGGATATTAATTTTCACTTCATAAATTAATAGACCTTGGAAGTCAACTAGTTCATCACACACTCTTAACTGCAGGAAACGTCCTAAAGCAGAAGGATATGTTTGAAAGAGATAAAGGCATGTTTTACAATGCTGTGGTTTTGAATGCTCTAAACTTTATCTCCTTGCATGTAGAGAAGCATTGCTCATTCATTCCAAGGAAAAGGACTATAGATGGCCACTGTGCCCTGCTTTCAGAGGAGTGGATATTTTTCTGTTTGTAGATTTGATCAGACAGGCCTGGGCTCACACTTATAAAAATATCCAAATTAACAATTACTAATGAACTCATGCAAAATTTTAAGTGATGTCTTAGGGGCTATGGCAGCTATTAGCTCCTGCTTTAATTCAGCATATATTTTTTTCTGTGAAGGAAAACAGTACAAAATGTCTTCTTACTACCTTGATGGGAACATAGAAAATATATAATTTCACATTCTACCTTGAGTAAAACAGACATTAGCAAATAGAAAGGGAGATTCTGAGCAGAAAACATAAGTGCTCAGTTTTATTTTGCCTAAGACATTTGATCTATGCCTCACCATCTTGCTTTGTCCTGCAAATGTTTATGCTTTTTATTCTTTATTTAGCTTCTTTAAAACTTAGATTGTATATTTAATAGAAACAACGTAAGTCCTTAAAGCACCACAATGTGGAAGAACAACAAAACATGCATATCTTAAGAATCAGTGGCCACAAATTAATTTACTTATAAAAATATTTTGAAAACTTTATTTCAGAACAAAAGTATCAAATTGTCTTAGGAAAAGCATATTTGAAAAAAAACTAAACTATGGAATGATAGTAAAGGTCTTTCTCTAAAAGGAAATCTTCTAAGAATTATACAGAATAAATACTGATATTTCCCTCTACATCTACAATACATATAATATATATATGCTATTATCTCAGAAGACTATTTGAACACAGGAAATTAAAATGATATTAAACTTTGATTTCTGGATTCATGAATCTCTTTCAATCAGAAAGAATAGACCCTTTTACATAAAAAAAAATAGATACATCATTTGTCAACTGATCAGCAGTTACCCACCCCTCTACTGCCCCAATCCCCAGTATATAAAGTACTACCTGACATCACTTCAACTAAAGATGCATTTCTTAGAAAATTTTAATATTATTAAGTTCTTCTCCCTAATTCTTTCTGGTGTATTGAAGTCAAATAGAATTATGGAAACTAGATACACTAAACTTCACTTACTAATGTTTTAAGCAGAAATCAGACTAAGCACATCAAAGCCTAATGCATTATTTTGGATGGTGGATCTTCCAGGGTTGAGAATGAATGTTAGCAATTACACACAGTTTAACCAGCTTCAAAGAGTGCCATGGAATGTGCATGGTACTTACAAAGCCAGAGTAAACACACTTTTTCCATTGGTATGTTGTCATAGGACTCTAGCCAGTAAGTTGTGAATTCTTGCTTTGTTACTGATCCATTGCACATCCCTTAGTCAACCTGAATATGTAGCATAATATGGACAGAACAAAAGATAACAAAATATTCTGTTTTTATAGAATTGTCCCATTTTCGAGTTCTTCAGGGCCCTTCAAGATACCTATTTGAGATACTTTTCTTTCTGAAAAGTATTGTCTTGAGATTTTTTAAAAAAGAATTTATTAGGTCATAATCCCACCTCAAAGAAGTATGAATCCCTGTCCCCTTACCATTTACAGAGAAGTAAAAATAAACCTCAACATGTAAGATGCATCATACAATGAAAGGATGTCAAACTTCCAGCCAATGGACACCTTCATTCTTCCCAACCCATCTATGACCATCTGCTGTGGTACTCAAGCCAAGAATCCAACCCATCACTGTTTCTGATTTCAGAATTTAGTGAAATTTCTGTGGATATCTTCCCCAAACTAGTTCTAGACACCAATTCCAGTCCTTTGATTCCTCTATTACTCTGGTTTCTTGTATCTTATTCCACTATGTGTTAACTCGTAACTCTCAGTTTTTCTCCCAGCATATCTTAGAGTACCTCACATTCCTTAGAATTATCCCTGGTTGTGAAACTGGACAAGAGCTCTACACTGACTATCTGCATCTTTCATATGAAAGGAAAAAGTTACAAGTAACAGGTAAACTAGTCATAGGTAGTGACCATACAGACACTTCTACACAGTTAAGTTTGTAAGATGTGGAAAGCCAGTCATCTATTTCCAAAGATGAAACCTCTGTAATAATTTTCTGTCAAAAACAAAACAACAAAACAAACTAAATGATTTGTACCAATGATTATGTTCCATTATCAGATATTCATCCCTGGAGAATTGGTAGCATATTTTCAATGATGAGCATGTATTCAATAGATGTTGATAAAATTCTTATATTTTATCATTTATACAGTGTTTCTTTAGAAAAATGTCCTAATGTCTTCTTTCTAGTACTATCTTTTTATATTTACTTACTATGTGTGTGTATGTGTGTGTAAATATTTACACATATATATGAAAATATTTACACATCTATTTTTTACACATATACATATATGTATATATGTATGTACAGAGAGATATATAGAATATAGATATATAGTCTTTTCTCTCCTTTTATTTCCTCTTGATCTCAGAAGTTATCAGATTTCTGTATTTCTGTTGTACCAAATCAAAACATTTGCCAGTACATACTCTAATTTCTGCTTAATATCTTACCAGGAATGACCTATGTTAACCACAAAGCTTACATTATTTAATAAAAATAATAAAGATATTTAAGGAAGGAGACATCAGTGAGGGATATAGTATTGAGAGGATGCTTTAAGGAGGATGCAGTTACATACTATGAATTTCACCAACTGTGTAATTTGAAGGAACAGTGCTTGCAAGGTTGCCTCCACTTCACACACATATCACAAGTTCCTGGGTCGCTAGGACCATCTTCATTTCAGACCAGCTGGCTGCAAATTCAGGAATTCCCAAAATTAATCTTGTATTTTATGTCACTAGAACAAACCATAGATCTCATCGAATGCTTTTATAAAATAATTACAGTTTATTAAAGGTAAAAGATACTGGATCAGCCAAAGGAAGAGTAGGGCAGAGTTGCATAGGGCAGAGTTGAGGAGGGGTCCAAGTACACAGCTTCCACTGGTTTTTCTCCCTGTGAAGTCATAGATGGCATTATCTCCTCCCAATCACACTGTGTGATGATACACAAAGTATTTGCCAACCAGTGAAGCTCAATTGAGCCTTTCATGTCCCAGATTTATTGAGGCTCAATCACCCACTAACTATGTGTCCAACCTTTGGCTTCAGCACCTCGCAAAGGTCAGCCTACCTTTAATCATAATTTTTTTATAAGGTCAGGACTGATATTGCATGATTTCAGAGCCCTCATGGATCACATTGTTATACCATCTGGTAGCCAAAGACCCCAGCAAAAACATTTCTATCAGGCAGGACATGTCAAAAGCTAGAGATTGCCTCTCGGTAGCCAAAAGTAAAAGCCAGACTTCTCTTTTGGTTGAAGTTGAATTTCTTACTACATCATCTGGAATGGAGTTTTAAAGGAAATAGAAGATGAACTTAGGTAAAGACATGTCATGTTGGATTAAAAGATACACAAATGAAAAGGCTTGTAATCAGATGTGAATTGGTGGATCAGAGGGTGTAATGAAGGAATCCCAGCTCAGCTAAGGCCAGAGGTGTTTTAGGAAACTGCAGTAAATGAGCTGGGTTAGAGCAGAGGACACAGAATCTGGATAGCCTTAAAAGTCAAGTTGAGCTCAGGGAGAGAAATTCTGCCTGGGAACAATAAAAACTGGAAATAGTTAAGATTCTTGAACTGGGGGGGGGGGGGGCGTAAAAAGAATGATGAAAATATTATGTAAAGAAATTCTGAAGTGTCCTCTTTATAACTTAATATATTTTAAAATAATGCTGATAACTATAAAACATCAATAGGAGGACAATTGGAATATTGAGGTCTAAAATTTACACCACACTCATTATGAAATAGTGTTTCCTTAACCAGTTTTTAAAACACATGACAATATGGAATAGCTTTTTTAAAAACATTGATGAGATTTCATATTTCAGGGAAGCAAAACTAGGATACAAAGGAGAAAACTAGAACAAGGAAGGTACAAACTTAACAATACGTGGGGATTTTTTTCCCTATTAAAATACTCTATAAACTAAATGAAAGCTTTTCGAAGAATTGGACTTCTCATCAACTAGTGTTCAGATTGTAGATGACTGTTCTCTTACATTTCAGGGTTGATTTGTAGAGATTTTTGCTTTGGAGGCCTATGTCTACTCTTATTTTATAATTCTGTGTTCTTTGAAGTACACAGAATGATTTCAGTGAGGGAGGGCCTAGGTTCATAGACATCTGGTAGGAAATTGCAGAAATATAGGTGTAAAGTGATCCAGTTTCAGAGTACGGAGGTAGTAAATAACCATGGAACAAAAAGATAAAAGGAATCTTTCAAAATAAAAATGAAAAACATGGCGGATGGCCAGATGAGGAGTATTAATCTGTGGTAAGTGAAGAGAATTCCCCACCCTTCAAACATGAGTGATTAGGCTAACTGTGAAACAGCTACCAGAAACGTAATTACCACAATGCAGAACAATTTGGGGAGAAAGATGGTGAGTTTTGTTTCCAACACAGTAAGTTTGGAATGAAAGAGAGACCCCACCAGCAGTAGATAAGAAACAGTTCACATTAAGACTTCAGTGAGAGACAAGCTGCTACCTTTTTCATTGCTTTAAGATTTTTATCTTGGCCTTTACCACAGTATGACTTTCATTACAATCATTGCAATACCTCAGAATGAATTCTGAGATTCTTGAATACAGAGTCAAAATTTTATGCATCTTTTTGTTTTACCCAGCCAGTTTTGTACCTTTCATATATTTAGTAAATATTTTTGTACCAAATTATTTAGACTTAAAAATATGAGAGAAATCCAAAAATAGAAAATTCAAGAGGACACAGAGAAAAAACAGCAAAAATTACTAAGTGCTTGAAGAAGGGAAGAGCAAAGAGCTGAAGTAAGAGCCAGAAAAGGAGAAAAGAAAGAAAGATCAGGGTTGTACATTATTGTAAGTCCTGGAAGACAAACACTTCTAGAATAAGGACCTGGCTAACAGAGGACTTGATAATAAGAAAGGAGAAAAAGCCATTTTTTAAATAAAGATTTAATTGATGACTTGCAAGACACTATTGGAAAACCTTTAGAATTTTCCATTGTAAAAAATTCAGTCTGTATCCAAGGGACCTTTACAGCAGGAGGCAGGCCCCTTCCTGTAAATGAGATCCCCTTCAGGACACCTCTTACATCTGAAATTCTTCCATGCATTGTAGTTTGCATTTCATCCATGCCCTATATGTTAGTCTGATATTGCTGATATATATATAAAAAAAATACCACTACATGGGCAATTTACAAATAATAGAACTCTGCTTCTCACAGTTCTGGAGGCTGGAAAGTCCAAGATCAAGGTAACAACAGGTTCAGCATCTGATGAGAGCCTAGTCTCTGCTTCTGAAATGGTGCCCTGAAGGCTGCATCTCACACATAGAAGGGCAAAAAGGGGAAGTAGACCTCTGAAGCCTCTTTTATGAATGCACTAAACCCATTCATGCACTGGAGCACTTATGACCTAATCACCTCCCAGAGGCCTCACACTCCAATAAGATTCCTTGTGTGCTTAGAATTTTGGAGGGACACATACATTCAAAGCGTTAAAATGGAATGCCCCAATAAAATGAAACTTCAAAACAAGTTTCTCTTTGGACAAAATGCTGATAGAAAGGAAAGCCAATAAGCACATTCTTTTGTTTTCTATTTTACATTTTGGGGGTGACCTGTGTTTTTTTAATTTTGAAGGTATAGACCTTTGTAAGAAAGAGACCAGTTGCTGGTGTTGTCCCTACAGGCTAGAAATATGGAGAGGCCAGGCTTCACCCGGGCAGGGTTGATTGACATTCACACTAAGATGAAAGGTGAGGAAAAACACTGTGCTGTGACTTTATGTTTCCACTTCAAGAAAAAAGGGTCAAGCCCTGAGGTGGTCACTAGAGGCTCCCAGATGTGTCTTTTCTTGTCTCTTCTCTCATAAAACACACATGCTGTTGTTTTGAAGAATGTCTTTGACCATGCGTATTGTATCCTATTGTTTCAAATACTCCTTATACCAGAATACTGAGATTTTATATTAAATTAGATGGGTATCAAATGCATATTAACTCTAGATTTGTATTTCAATTTTTAAATAAACACATAATAGTTACTTCTTTTGCTTTTTGCTGAATTTTATACATTCTTGGTACGAACAAAGAATAATTTAGAAAATAATGCTTCTTTATTAAGAAATTAGTAGGTATCTACTATAGATAGTCCCAAGAGTATTTATAATACAAAATAAGAATAATATATAACATTTACCTATTTAAATTTTAACCATACAATTTTAAGTGGGTTGTATAAATTAGTGCTTTTTAGTGGTAAGACAATTCAATTACTTTTTAATGGTAATTCAATTCAATTCAATTCATTAACATATGGTTTGTGTTTTATTTGGGGTAAGAGGGTAGTTGCTTCTTTTTCTGTCCAGCAAGTATAATTATTTAAGTTTTATCCTGTTTTGGTACTGATAAATGATGATTTGAGAGCAAGGTAGCAAATCCCCTCCTTCATGTAACCTACATATATCCTCCTTTATAACTGTTTAGTATTCCTTTTTCAACTGCTTTTGTTTTCTGCCCTTCCGTTTTAAAGTATCTCAAATTGACTTGAATGGAAACTTCCAGGCTATCCTCCAGGGAAATAAGACCAGTTAGGCAAATTTTGACTCAGTGAAATAGCTATATTTAAGCAGAAACCCAGTGCTTTTTAAATAGAAAAATCGGTTTTTCAGTCCAAAAGACCTGACCTTAGATCAGATCTTAGATCAGGGTTCTACTAGTACTAGCTCTATGACCTCAGTTTAGTAACATGACTGAAACATGGCTTAGTTTCCTCTTAAATGGAGTAAATATATATATATTCTATTAATCAGTATTCTTTCTGAGAAACAACAGAAACCAGCTACGAACACCTTATACGAAAATAAACATTTTAGAAAGCTATGTTAGCTGCTAACAACATCAACAAGACGCTGAGGAACCTGACCTAAGAAAGGGTAAGGAACAAGGGAAGACTGGAGAGCCAAGAATTGGAAAAGTAGAACTCGCGATCCTCCTGCCTCAGCTCCTCAAGCTGCTGGGATTAAGCAAGGCACTAAGCAACTCAGTGAGATACTGTCTGTAAATAAAATACAAAATAGGGCTGGGGATGTGACTCAGTGGTCAGTCAAGTGCCCCTGAGTTTATTCCCTGGTACACACCATCCCTCCCCCCATCCCCCAAAAAGAAAAGAATTAGAAAACTAGAAACTCAGCATGGAATTGTTGTGGCCAGATTCCATTACTAATACTTTATTTGCTTTAATTGATAACAAGCCTCTCTGGAAGATTTTTTTTTTATGTTGAGTGTTTTTGTGTGCTTTTTTTTGTGGGGAGGATGGGAGACAGATGGGGTGTCCCCAGGTGTCCCCAGGAGTGCTTTATTGCTGAGTTATAGCCCCAGCCCTTTTTATTTTTATTTTGAGAAAGGGCCTCACTAAGTTGCTAAGCCAATCTCTCAAGAAGATTTAAAACCTCAGGAAACAGTTCCTGATTCACTGAATATACATCATTATTCCTGCTCCCTATTTTGCCTGAAACAAAAAACAGGAATATTTTCTTCCCTGTTTATCTTTAATACTTCTGTCAAGACTATATACACTGAGGAAGAAGTAATTCTTCAATAGTAGAAACATAGGCTATGTTCATATCTTTAATTATCTAATATAATCTTCAAAGAACTCTATGAAATATTTGAATCTCAGAAAACAGACTCAAAAAGTTTAAATAACT
This sequence comes from Geosciurus inauris, assembly GCA_004024805.1. Taxonomy (NCBI): domain Eukaryota; kingdom Metazoa; phylum Chordata; class Mammalia; order Rodentia; family Sciuridae; genus Geosciurus; species Geosciurus inauris. Next base: position 198,813 of record PVHX01000437.1, on the reverse strand, counting down.
TTTCTAAAAGTAGTAAATAGTGGAGTGATAGTAATAAAAATTGTGAAGCCAGTCTCTAAGTCTAGATTCAATTGTTTCTACATTTTACAATTTTTTCATGCCATATCATCTTTAATGGGAAAGAAAACCAGAGCTTTATGAATCTTGAATGGAGTGATATTTCTGGTTGTGCTAGTGGATACAGGCAACAGACTCTCAAAGACAGGAATCTGCAATGAGCTATCCAGGGGTATTTGAAGTCAGGATGGTTCTGTTGATAAGAGAAAAAAGGACACAGGTAGTTTACAGTGGCAAAGATGATGAAGATATTTAGCTAATTAATCAAAAATTGGATGAATAATCTGATTCTCTGAGTTATGGAAGACACAATATAGATAGAAAGTTATGATATCATTTGAAAAAGTGGATTCTGAGGAATGAATAAATAACTTCAAAGAAATTTCAAAGACACTCAAACCCCTATTTCAAGACTTCAAACTTGAATTGGGGTGAGTTAAGTTGCAGGAACTGCTGTGGTCTCATAAGCACAAAGTAACATTTTACAGGGAAGTAGGGTTCACAAAATTTTTGGATAGGGCTGTAAAAATGGGCACGGGTTTGGGCCCAACATTAGCCTCCAGAACAACATGGCATACCTTTCCATCAAGGAAACTTCTACATTCCTGGGTCAATGTCAGGAAGCTGGAAGACCATCACAATAGATTGCCTCTGGAAATACTCTGCCTTAATTTGAATGTTGAGACCACAAGCTATAACCAGCACTGTGAACTCTAGAGTCACACCACTCCTGGAAGATTCCCATGTGCTAACTGCCTCATCTCTGCTAAATAAAGTTCTGAATTCGAGTCTTGAGCTTATACTCTGATTTGAAGAATCTAAATCATGTCTTGAAACCTAACTCCAAGGGAGTCAGGAAATGTTATTTTTAGTTTTCCAGTGTCTGCAGTACAAGAAAAGACTTCAGAAAGATGTTAGGAAAAAAATGTCAAGTAAGCTAATCTACTCTATCTACCACATCATTAATGTTTTTGAGAAAATGTGTATTTCAAATAGAAGGAATATGGGATTAGTCACTGCAAATTTATTACATTGTAAAGAAAATCAGTGAGCAAATACAACTTCTTAAGTTTCAAGGAAAATACATTTTGCTTACAAAGGGAAATGTTTGCTCATTTTTACCAAAATGTTTTTTTCTTCCAAATGCATGCTAGGGTGTGTATGCATCATAACAAACTACTCATACCATCAGCAGTTTCCGAGCATAACTTTGTCACTCATAAATCAGTAATATTTACTCCTCAGCCAGCTCATTATTTTCATTTTGAACTATTCTGGGAAGATTTCATATTAGTCACTGGTTAATGTTTCAAAAACGGGACAAATAGTGTGGAACAGAGCGTACAAACTCAAAGAGGCTTGAAAGACCTAGATTATGAGTGGATAAATGACTCGTAGAATGTAGAATAACAATGTATAAAAGGCATGAAACTCTGGAACCAAAATGATCAGAGGGGCTACAACTTAAAAGGGTTCAGAGAATAAAGTGCACATCAGGAGAAGAACTCTTGAGTAGTTACAGATATTATACTGAAATCATCTGCCTAGGAGACAGCCATGAGGAAAGGGGAAGGAAGGCAGACCCTGAGTAAAAGAGAATAGGGCACACCTTCAGCTGTCACTGTGACTTTAGACAAAGCATTCGCATGCAGGATTATTTCAGCAAGAGCTCCTGATTCTACTCTGCAAGGCTGTCAAGACGATTATTAGGGATTGCTTTTTCAAAATGTGGTGTGATCCTGTCAAAGAAAGACCCAGTGTTTTTAAGATAGACCTTTCACTTTCAAACAACTTAAAAAATGCAAAAATCCTCTATGGATTTTATCTCTTCCTCCTGGTTTTTCTATCTCTGTATGGAACAGAATTGGTCAGGTCCTTACAATTGCTGTATCACCTTGCTGTTATGGACAATCAATTAAAGACCATCCTCCATCTGAACAATGTTATCAAGGCTGTGGTAGGAAGCACGAATGGGGTGAAAAGAAACTGATTTTAGAGACTATATGCTTTTACATAATGACAATAATAAGAAAAATGACATGATTACTATTTACAATATTGTTAATATTTATTAATATTAATTTCACTTAATTGACTTGTTACTTTGGCTAGGAACTGTGCTAAATACATCAATTAGCATACTTGTTTTTATCTCCATCTCTTTTGTTTTCTTTTGCATTCAGGAACAAAAATTGTTGAAATGTCTCTTTAGGACTCATATAACAGACCCTTAGAAAAATATACCAATGAAAACCAGTTTTTAATAGTAAAGGGTGAACTAGCATCAGAGGGTTCCAGAGAGGAAAACATACCACTTGCTTTGTGCCCGGTAGGGAGTGATTGACTCTGAAGGTCATCTTGTGTAAGGATGTGCTGGCTACAGTGAACTCATCAGCAGGGTCCTGGGGAAAGCTGTCCCACCCAGTCCTTTCATATTGTTCCCACTGCTAAAGAGGCAAATTGCATTTTGTCTTCTTTTCTTTCACCATGAATATTCAATGGTAAAGGGTAGAATATATCCACAAAAGACATAGCAGATAAAGAAATACCATTCAAAATATATAAAAAGTCTCCCCTAAAACCTCAGCAAAAAAAAAAAAACACAAATGACTGGTTTTTAAAAAGGACCAAAGACTTTAAAAAACCCCTCACCAAAAAAAAAAAAAACAAAACAAAACTACACACACACACACACACACACACACACACACACACGGCTAAGAAGCATATGAAAAAAATGCTCAGTGTTACATGTCCTCAGGGAAATGAAAATTATAACAACGATGAGATACTACTACCCACCTATTAGAATGGCCAAAATTCAAAACATTGACTTCAGCATAAGCTGGCAAACATTCGGAGCAAAAGGAACTCTCATTTATTGCTGGTAGGAATGCAAAATGGTGCAGTCACTTCTAAAGATAGTTCAGTAGGGATTTTTTCTGTTTGTTTGTTTTATAAAACTAAACCTGAGATCCAGAAGTTTCATCCCTTGCTATTTATCCAAAAGAGATGAAAAATTATGTCCACATAAAATCCTGCACTCACCTATTTATAACAGTTTTATTCATAATTGCCAAAACTTGGAGACAGCCCTGTGTCCTTCAGTAGACAAATGGATAAGCTGCAGTATATTCAGTCGAATGTTATGTGACACTGAAAAGAAATGAGCGACAAGCAATGAAAAGACATAGAAGAAACAAATGCACATTGCTAACTGAAACATACCAAAACCCCACACTGCACAATTCCAGCCACACAACAGAAAGTTAAAACAATGGAGATGCTAAGATTGGTGGTTCCCAGGGGCTACAGGGAGGAAGGTGTGAATTGGTGGAACACAGGCTTGTTAGAGTAGTGAAAACACTCTGTATATGATAATGAAAGATACACATCATTATTCATTTGGCTAAACCCACAGAACACACAACACAGAAAGACTGAATCCTAATGTCAATGGTGGACTCCTGCTGATTATTACATGTCAGTACAGGTTCTTCAATTGCAACATATGCACCACTTTGGTGGGGAAGCCATGTGTACATAGGGCAGGGAGCACGTGGAAAATTTGTACCTTCTGCTCAGTTTGGCATGAACAAAATGCTCCTCTTAAGGAAAAAAAAAACATATTACAAAGAAAAAATAAAATAATCAAAAAAAAATACTGTGGTAAAGGAGATAGCCAGAGGGGAAGAGAAGTGGGTAAATTTACCTTTCCTCCCTTCTTCCTCTACTCCCACAGGCAATTTTCTACTGACTAAACAAGGACTGAAATTACCAAGGTCAGAATCCTGTCTACCATCTCACTGGAATAGTGTCCATGCTGGGTACATTATTTAATTAATATTTTTTTCTTTCTGTTAGAAAATACTCTGAGGAATATTTTTATAAGTGAAAAATACTATGTCACCTCCAAACATTAAAGGTTTATTTTGCTTTATTCAATATTTACTACAAGTTAGAGATACAGTTTCATATAAGAAAAATTTGGACCAAGTCAACACAGTACCTGAAGTGTTTGAGTGAGTTAGAAATAGTTTCTTGTGTTTGCTTTTCACTATCTGTGTGATTTTGCAAGTATCACATGAATTCTGTGATCCTCAGTTTCTCAATTCTTACAAAAAAGGAGCTGGATTGGAAAACAGACTTGTATGATCCTCTGCCAACTTTTTCAGACACAAAAGGATGAGAGATTATTAATACTATTGGGTAGATGATGACAATATATTTCTGAAAGGAAAACCTATACTGAGAATTCAGCAATAAATTGTTGTCTTAGAACATTTCAGTTGCACATTTTCTAGTAATATCCATTATATTAAAGGCCATTTGTAAGGTTTCCATATCTTGATTTATTCTAGTCTGGAATTGCTTTCTGAAGGGATAATCTCATTTATGATATTGCCTTTTTAAGATGTAGCAGCATTACACAGAAAGATAAATTTGCACTGCCAAGTAAATGCAAATGATCACTATTTTGAAGAAATAACTTCAAGCCTTTATTTTATACAGATATATATGGAGATTCTTATATGTTTAAGGATTACAGGCAAGAGCAATAAATAAAATTAGTTAACCCTGGGGATAAAAAAAAATAACATTACATGAAAAGGAATGCTGTCCCAATTACACCAGAGGTTAATATTCAGCTGAATTTCATCCATGTACCCAAATGGAGTCACTGTTAGAATGTTCAAAGCACTGAAACCCATGTCCATAAAGGGTATTTGTGAAACTGAAGCAGAATGGAAAGCTGACGCTGGCAAAGCTAGTTCTCAGTCAAAGATCAAAGTCCACAGTCCCGCTAAGGAAAATTTGGTAATAGTTGATCAATTTATCCCCAAGCCACCTTGGTTTTTTATACTCCTCAAGAGCATACCAGTCATCTTCCAGAGAGTATAGAAAATATTCTACAGATATTTTGTTGTTGTTGTTTATTTCTAATGAATAAGAATCCAGGTGAAGGAAATCCTTTGTGTAAATGAAGTTTTAAAACCCTTTTTAGATCCTGGTATTATAGAAATGACTGTTAAATGCTAGGCATTTTTATTTATTTTATTTGTCTTAAACCAAAAGCCGGACAGTCTTAGCTATTTAAAATCCACTACTGAGAGTTGCCTCTGAAAAGAGATGAGACATGTCTGACATCATTGCTGCAGATTTGCCTCTCCCATGTATGGGACACTTTCCCTCTGAGACTGAACATGACCTTAGATGACTCTCTCATCACAGCACACCTACCGGCCACGACCAGTGGATAAGAAATGGCACGGAAGCCCAGCATGGTGGCGCACGCTTGTAATCCCAGCACTTAGGGAGGCTGAGACAGGAGAATCACGAGTTCAAAGCCAGCCTCAGCAACGGCGAGGCGCTAAGCAACTCAGTGAGACTCTGTCTCTAAATAAAACACAAAATAGGGCTGGGGATGTGGCTCAGTGGTTGAGTGCCCCTGAGTTCAATCCTTGGTAACAAAAAGAAAAAAAAAAAAGAATTGGCACTGAAGATAAACCTATGAGCCTTGCACAGCTTAAAGATCTGATATATTTGTATATATATATTTATACACACACATTCACACACACCTCACTGGAGTCCAGTCATCTCTGCAGGTTATGATATAATGTTGATACCATTATTTCTATCAAAGGTTAATCTGATATTTCCTAATTGGACCTCATGCTACTACTCTTACTTCCATAAATTTTATTCCCAACTTTAAAAAAATTGTCCTTTTTGTATTTGGCGTTCTATAATTATACATAATAGTGGGATTAATCTTGCCATATTGATTCAAGCACATGCCAGTTTGGCTGATCTCATTCCCCAATACCTTCCCTTTTCTTTCTCTCCCTCCTTTCCCAGTCTCCTTGCTCTACTATACTGATTTCCCTTCTATTACTTTTATTTTAATTAGTATGTTATAATTGTACATATATATATTATTCAATGTGGTATATTCATAAATGGACATAACATAATTCAGTAATTTAATTCCCGATACTTCCCAGTCCCTTCCCTTCCTCCCTATCAATTCCCTCCCTCTACTCTATTGATCTTACTTTCATTTTTGTGAGATTTCCCCTCTTTTTAAATTCCTTTTGATACTCCCACCCCCAGTACTACATATAAGAGTACACATCCGACCTCTGCCTTTCTGAGTCTGGCTTATTTCACTTAGCATGGTGTTCTTCAGTTCCAACATTTACCTGCAAATGATATAATTTCATTCTTTGTTATGGCTGAGTAAAACCTTATTATATACCACATTTTCTTTATAAATTCATCTGTTTACAGGCACCCAGCCTGGTTCCAAACTTGGCTATTATGAATTGTGCTGCTATAAACATGAGTGTGCATGTATCACTATAGTATTTTTGATTTTAGTTCTTTTGGATAAATAAAAATATTGGGATAGCTGGGTCATAGTGGTGGTTCTTTTCCTAGTCTTCTAAGGAAACACCGACACTGCTTTCTGAAGTGGTTGTATTAATTTTCTGTCCCAGCAACAATGTATAGGTGTACCTTTTTCCTTACATCCTTGCCAGCAATACTTGTTATTTGTATTTTTGATAATTACCATTCTAACTGGAATGAAATGAAATCTCAGTGTAGTTTTGATTTGCATTTCCTTGATTGCTAAGAATGTTGAACATTTTTCCATATATTGGTTGGCCATTCATATTTCTTCTTTTGTTTGTTTAGACCTTTTGCATAGTGGCAACACTACATGTTGGCACAGATAACAACTTTGTTAATAAGACTTCTAAATTTCAAGAAATAGAACCAAAAATCAGTACATGGGATGGCATCAAATCAAAAAGCTTCTGCACAGCAAAGGAAACAAGAGTGTGAAGACAGAGTCTGCAGAATGCAAGAAAATCTTTGCCAGTTAGTCTTCTGATAGAAGATTAATATCAAGATTAAAGAATTCGAAAACTAAACATAAAAAACTGATAATCCAATCAATAAATGGGCAAAAGATCTAAATAGACATTATTCTCAACTTTTGAATCATAAATTCTTTATGTTGCTCCTCTCCTACAGACTCTCCAGAGATTCCCCTTTCACTGGAGTAGAAGCCCAATACCTTCAACAGTCTTTAAATCCCAATGTGATCAAGAGCTCTGTCCTACCTCTGTTTCATTTCTTGTTCCCTCTCTCTTCTCCACTCTCCTGCAAACAGACTGGCCTCTGCAGAGTTCCTAGAACATGCCAGACTGTGTGGACAATGTCTCATGGCCTTTATACTACCTGTCCCACATGTGGGACACACTTCCTGTAAGAATGCTCATGCCTTATCATTGACTTCTTCAAGCATATTCTCAGATGTCTCTTCTAAGTTGCCCCACTCTGACCACTCTTTTTCTAATTGAATCCTACCCCACTACTTTCAATGTCCCTTCCTTGACTAGATCACTTTTTAATCTCACTCATATGAAATAATTTTTCTTTTCTTTTTTTTTTTCTGTGCTAGAGATTGAACTCAGGACCTCACATATGCTAGACAAGCACTCTACCGTTGAGCTACATCTCTAGACCAATTTTTGTATTTTTTTGTGTTTTTCCTCCCCAACCAGAATGTAAATTTCATCAGGCCAGTGCCTTATTCATGACTTTATTCCCAGCATAATATTATAGGCAGTATATAGTTAGCTATCAATTATTTACTAAATTGATATATACATGCCTTGATGAATTAATAACAGTTACCACCACAGGACCTCAGGGAAGGACAGATGTGAAGTATACATTAGGATGATCCTGATAAACACACTTCTGCTTGCAATGTCCACTTTGGAGATTTGCTGTTTGTGACTTAAATGTGAGCAGTATCATGACATCTTTATTTCTTAGCAACCAGCCTCAAATCCTCTACTGTCACAAATTCCTTTGTACAATTAAAGAAATGAGAATTAAAAGTAGAAAGACAGAACATAAAAATGTCTAAGTTATGTTATTCAATTCTGGGGTTTGTTTCAAATTGTGATGCTTTCTTGACAAGAAGTAGTAATTTTTTTAATCAAAAAAGATCTGTGAATTAAGTAAACATCTTTCTTCACTGCTTCGCACCACCTAACAGTTTGTTCTATTTTGTTTAAAAAGATGAGCTGTGGCAGGTGTTTCACTTCTTCCTATGTTGAAAAAAAAAAAAGAAAAATCTATATATGCAAGATGTTTCTCAGTGACTGAGCCCAAAATACCTTTTTGTTAGTGTTTCCAAAACTAGTTTTTTAATATTAATGTGGTTCTGCTTTGGCAACAATGAAGATTAACAGCTATTTGTGATGTGTATTTTATTTCTGTCTTTGGCTATTTAGTGGACATGGGAATCATTATGAAGAGTTAACCATTTTTTTAAAAATAAGCAAAAGTTTAATCTCCATTGCTCTTGATTCAGTGTTTCATCAATATCAAAAGACCTCATGCTGAAAATGAGATGGCACATTATTCCTGAAGCCTGATGATTTGTGATTTGCTACAGAAAGTGGACTCTGGTCTTCAGGATTAGACTAGGGTCCAAAACAGACAAAGGTACAAAGTGAGAAATATAAAGCTCCAAGAATAAAAAGGAGAGGAGCAAACAGAAAAGTAGTAAGTTTTAAAGTAAAAACATGAATATAGTTTTTACTTACAAAGTGATTAGAATGCACATCATTAGCAGTCAAACAATAGAAATAAAGGAGATAAATAATTTAAATAAAAGCTCATATGGTAAAAACAGCTTCTCAAATACATGTTTAAGAGAAAAAAAAAAGTGGAAGGGAAAGAAGAGGACCAAGAAAATCAATATCTAAGATTCTATATCATCTGTTACCAAAAAAGTTCACAAAATGGTTTTATCTTGAAAGAATAGTAGTGAATATTAAAACATTTGCTAAAGTTTTCATTGGTAGAAAGATCTAGACTATCATATAAAACTATGCTCCAAGGAGCACGGATCAGCTCAGAAGTTTTGTTTTATTTTGATTCTCACTATGTTCAGTTCATTTTTTCCATTGCTGCCATTTTGGAAGTGAAAATATGAGGAAGTAAAGTGACTTACCTCCATATGTTCAGTACATATGGACAACCAATGGAAGGCTGCAGTTATCCAAATAATTTAAGTCCCCCAAAATTGTTACGTGAGCAAGAATAGTTATAACATGAAGAAAGAATTGCAGTTGTCAAAAGTATTTGTCAAGAGAATCATAGTCTTATAGAAAAAATTTTTTTCATTTCCTTCATTGCATGTGAACAACAGTTGAGCACCCACTGTACCTGAGTCTATGGCAGCTGCTGGAGGAAGGCAGGACCAGATGGCATGGAGAGGCCTGGGCTCAGCTCTTCTGAGGTCCACCTGACCTGCTTTGTCTCCTCAAGCAAAAGCTGTATCCATTTCCCTGCCTGATAAACCTATCTACCTTACTGAGTTGTGAAATGGAATTTGTTATGTGAAAAATTCATGCAGAACAGTTACAATGATATTTATCTTCTAGTAAGTATTAGCTATTTTTATTACATAAAATAAAGGAATTAGTTGAATAGAAGGAGCCTAATATTTGAATGTAAAAAGAGCAAATCAAACTCACTCTCCAATCTTTCCTAGTTTATGATTTTTAAGTTAGCTTTTTGACCACAATAAGCACCTTTTTCATTAGTTCTAAACTAGAAATAAATGTCCCTACTTTTCCATATGTTTGAGAGAATCATAGACTGGTATGCAAGATTCTAAGGGATAATTCCTGATGTGACCAGGTTTCATAATTTCTTGAAATATCCCTTCCTGCTTTTCCATGTGGCTTAGTTCCCCTTGTTTGCCATTGGGTTCTGTGGTGTCTTAGTTCTGTGGATAGAATCCAAGCAGTCCAATGCCAGACACCTTGGGCTTTGATGCTGGGGTCATAACTTCCTTCATTCAGCCAAATGGCATTGCCTGCCTACAGTTTGCCATTGCTGGATTGGACTGGGTACAGCAGTAAACAAACATGAATTGATGTTCTTTATGCACTCGGGGAGCTCACTTATAGCAGAAAGGAGCAAATAAAAACATAATAAATAAAAAAATCATACTGTATATTAGAAGGTGAGAAATGATAAGAGAGAGGAAAGGAGGGAGGGGAGGGAGGGAGAGGAAGGGAGGAATTCAGTGAACAGAACAAAGTAAAGAGGAAGGAAGTCTGCAATTAGTTACTTACTATACTAAAACCTATACTACACTATACTTACTATACTAAAACCTTTATGTTAGTTAACCTCTCTGATCCCAGTTTTTTCATCTGTAAAGTGGGGGTATGTAATATTAAATTTATAGGATTTGTTTAAAGTTTAAATGAACACTTCATGTAAAGTAGCATTTTTCACAATAACCACTGTGTTAAATGAAGTAAGCCAGGCACAGGAAAACTAATATCACATCCAAAAAAGGTGATGCCATAGATGTAGAAAGGAGATATGGGGTTTACTGGGGGCTGGCGGGGTAGAGGGTAGGAAGGATAGGCAGATATTGGTGAATGAATGTGTATAAAGTCCCTATTAGAGAGGAGTAATAAATTCTGGTGTTCTATTGCACAGTAGAGAGACCATTATGTAATGAATATTTCAAAATATATAGAAGAGAGGATTTTTAATATTCTTATCATGATAAAGTTATGAGTTGACAGATATGCCAAATACCCTGATTTGATTATTATACAATATACGCAAGTATCAAAACATCACACTCTACCCCACAAATATCTATAATTATTATGCATCAATTTGTTAAAAAAAAACAGAACATAGAACAACACCTGGCACATAGTAGATTTTGGGTAGGTATTACTTATTATTATTATGAGTTAGAGAAATGTGGCCGCTTTGATTGAGTTGGCTCAAATGTAGTCTTCTCAATTTTATTGTTCCCAGGCCATTATAATTATCCTGTTTTGACCATTTCAAAAGGCTAAAATTGTTTAAAAGTGAGTGAGATGTCCTGGGAAATTTCATAACCAAGTAAAACAGAACACAAACCATGCAAAAGAAATACAAATATTCAAACTATACTAAACAACGCATTAGCAGTTGCAATTGATTTACATATAAGCAATCATGAAGCTACTGAGAAACTTTAATAAGCAACAAAACCACTGTTGATAACAAAATCAATAACAATATTAATTGCATATTGGCAGGAAAAACGATTCCCTACCAACCAGGGGCTCTGATTTTTCTCATGAATGAAATAATGCAAATAGTTTAAAGTATGTTAAATACCTATAAATAAAGATTTTACACAAGATATGTTTAAGCCATAACTCTGTTGGACTGATATTGGTGTGAAAACAGTTTCCCAGAAGCAAAGTTTTCTCCCTTAAGCATATATTTACCTTAATTGCCTATCACAATGCAGGACTGGGTGTCAGAAAGACCTAATAAAAATGAATAAATAACACCTAGATTCCTATTAAATATTTAGCCTGTCTGGAAGAGAAAACAAGCAAGTGAGACATACTTTTATAATGGCTTTTTTCTACTGATTGATTCTACTGGATAGTGAGTTTATTTGGATTACATCCAACCAGCTAAAATGGGATGCTGGTTTTCTGATTTGTTTTTTCAATCCCATGTCAGGGTATTGCTGCAGTGCATAAGTGAGTAAGAGAGATGCAGCAGGTGAAGAAAGGAGTGGGCGAGAATAAGACAGTAGGAAACTAATCCTGGCCAACTATGGCAGCACAATGAAAATCATTAGCTTTGATTCAACTGACCAGCACAGATAATCAGCCTCTAGAAATACAGTTAAGACTTGGAAGATCATAAAGCCAGATCAGGTTCTTTAATCTCTACTCTTTTTATAATAGTAAAGTAAAATGATTATTTCTGCCTAGTTCAAATGAAAAGATGTATTATTAATAATGTAAACTTAATGCATATATTGCACATTATAAATGTTATAAGCAGTGGTTTATAAGACTGTGATGGCACAGACAAATGTAAAATATCTTAATAAGAGGAATATATACATTTGTGTAACTGAATAGATATGTGGCTTCAGGTGAGGTTTGATCTAGTTGCAAATAGAGTGTCATTGAGACACTTTGCCCCTGTGTGTCTTCTATGGTATAAATTTCATCCTCATACACCAGGTAATTCTAATATTCCTACTAATTTTGTAGTAGCAAAATGATTCACAAATTTCAGTCTTCCATTCTCACACAATACCATCACATGGCAGGAAAGGAGGAGATTGTTATTTCTGGTTTCTCCTACAGATATTCTAGAACTTGTTTTCACTCTGTGATTCAAATTAGTCCATTAAGCATTTACTATGTCCTAGGGAAAAGGATATGCTGTTGTGTTAAGTCAGGGGGAGGATCAATCCTACACAATCTTAAGCAGAAGAGTACAATTTCCAAATAAATATCAAGTTACAGTGAGCAGAGGAGAAAATAATTACTGAGAAAGAAACAAAAAATATACACATCTTTTTCAAGGGTTCAATTTATCAGCCTCTAAAAATGTTTTGGGGGGGGCGAGTACAGAATGCTAAATGATGCAAATAATGGTTGTGATGGTGAATTATTTTCATAAGGCTGTCAAAGAAGGCTCATAGGTCAGATTATGAAACACTTTAAGTGCCATAACAAGGAATTCGAGGTATTATCCCAGCTACTAAGGAATCTAAAAGATTTTAATCAGGGTAGTAACATGATAAGGTTTTACATTCTGTAGTGTGGTCATAGTATTTCCATACCATACACACATGTGCACATCCACACCTGTGGTTTGCCACAATGACTGTGCCTTTTAATAGCAAAAGAAATAAAAAATATGAAAGAGTGTCAGTTCCTTGAGAGCATAATAGAATGGGACAAAGGATAAAGGGTCACATTCATCTCATGGAAACCAATGAAAAAAAAATCCCAATTCAACATAGAGACTCCTTCCTTCGCTTATTTGAAGGGAAAACCCTGATAAAATTATGTAAGAAAAGTAAAGATCATTGAGTTACTTTTTACTCCTCACGCCCTCAGGCTTCCAACAGGTTTTGATCTTTAACTTTGTGAATAAAAAAGAAAGAAAGACAGAAAGAAAAAAGATTCCCAGAATGTAATATCATTGTCTGATTATTGAGATACCTCATTACTCTCTGTGAGAGATCTGAGATGCGGTGCCAAAGTGTACACAGGAAACAAATACAACAAAGCACCGATAATCTAGTAAGGGAACAAAATGCCTCGAACACAAGGGCCATGAAGTTTCAAGCAAGGGCTTCACCTTCTACTAACCCTGCTTTTCCTTAAAAGCATCTGGCGTCAACTGCAGCTAACTGAGCTAAAATCAGTGGACACCTTCTGCCATCAATTCGGTAGACAGGACCAAGTACAAGGTGAAAAGAGGAAGTCCCAGCAAAACAGGAGGGCTGGCAGGCAGCCTCGCTGCAGGCATAAACACTACTATGAGAAGGCAAGAAGCTTGGAGTCAGGAGGGGGTGAGAGTCAGGAAATGCTAACTTGCCTTCAGTGCTCTGGCAGTCTCAAGGGAGACAATTAACGCAATGTCACCAAAAGCAAACCTCAGCCTTTGACCAGTCCCTGTGAAAGGCCGAAAAATAGCTTTTCATACACAGTTGTCAAGAAACCTGCTGTACAAAAGCATCTGCCAAATATTCTGCCCTACAGATGGATTTCCAGTGAATGTCAACAAAATTTACTGCTAAAACACATATAAAAGCCATCTCTGAATATCTGCCAGTTACCTCATATTATCAGTATTTAGCAAGCCTGCCGGGTTCATTGGTTGGTTGGTTGGTTGGTTTTTACGCTTAAACTTCACAGGTAAATCAATTTTTTATATGAAATGTTCACCAAAATCTTTGGTTAGAATTCGAATGGATTCAAAGACTATTTTTTTCTGTGTGCCACTCAGCAATACTGGCTTCTTATAGACAAACCAAGGTGAGGGAAATAATCTAATTGTATGTGTGATGATGCATTCATTTCTTATTTTTGGATTTGTCTGTTTATTTTTTTTTTTGTTTTTTACCTTCTTCCCCCTGGCACAACTTGGAGGGTCCCCCAGATCCCCCTCAGTTTTGGCAATTTGCTAGGAAGACTCACAGTGCTCACCGAAAGCTGTTGTACTCATGATTACACTTTATTACAGCTAAAGGATACGCATTGAAATTAGCCAACGGAAGAAAGGCAGAAGTCAAAGTTTGGGAAAGTTCCCAGGAATGGCGTCCCCTTTTTCCTTCCCATGGAGTCATGGACAGCATTATTTCCCATGTCAATAGGTGACAATATGCTTGGAGTATTACCAACCAGGACGCTCACCTGAACCTTCGGTGTACACAGCCTCTACTAAGGCTCCATCATGTGGACACAGTTGACTGTTCACTTGGCTAATCTCCATTTTTAGCCTTTGGAGAAGTTAAGCTCATCCCGTGAGCCCTGAAGCTCCTACCCTAAAGCACATGGTTATAGTGGTTTAAATCTCCCACTTCCCAAATTTTCCTAACTGGCTGGCCCAAAACCTCAAGGCAAAGAAAGACCCTTCTTCTAGCAGCATGACATCCCAAGGGCTAAGAGACTATTTCCTAGAAATCAAGGTAAAAATCCATGCCTCTCTTTGGCTAATGTTAAGTTATTACACAACTGATAACATATATAACTGTATCTTGTTTATTTTACTGCATTTCAGTTTTTGATGTCAGAAATAACAGTTGAAAGTAGAAATGCAAGACCTGACTGAAAATTGATTCCATAATCTACTTAAGCTTCACTATGATTACCCCATGATCTTCTTTCCTACCATTCAAATATAAACCAATCAAATAACTACAATTTTTTTTAAAAAAATAGACTAGTTAATTCAGGAAATTTTAATAAGAGATTATTTTTATAAAACAGCAAGGCACCTATTAAAGATTCATAAATATTCCTTAAAGAAAATGGTAGAGCGCTTGCCTAGCACATGTGAGGCACTGAGTTTGATGCTCAGCACCACATAAAGATAAATAAAGGCATGTGTCCATATAAAACTAAAAAAAGGAAAAGAAAAGAAAAATATGTTCAAGGGACTGAATAACCCCCCCCCCAAAAAAAAACCCCAACAACAACAAAAACCTTACTATAATATTTAGGAAAAACCGTGAAAGTGAAAATCATTTATAAACATATATTTATAAAAAATTTGTTTATAAACATATGTCTGTTTATAAACATATATGAGTCTAAAGTGAAGTCTTGTAAATTAAAGCCTAAAAACTTGAACAAGTGAACATCATTAAAAATAATTGAAACCAGGCATGGTGGTGCACATCTATATTCCCAGCAACTCAAAGTGGCTGAGGCAACAAGATCCCAAGTTCAAGGGCAACCTCAACCTCACCAACTTAGGAAGGCCCTGTCTCCAAATAAAAAAATAATAAAAAGAGCTGAAATTGCAGAGGTAATGTGCCCCTGAATTCAATCCCCAGTAACAACAACAGCAGCAAAAATGAGTAATCGAAGAATTTCTAGAGAAAAACAATGTAGGAATAAAATGTACCATATAACACCAACATTTTAGGGTACAATTGAAGAAATTAAAGATCAAAACTTTACCAGAGAGAAAAAATGGAAAATAATTTGTTAGTTAACCTCTTTGAACATACCTTGTCTTCTAAATGTGTAGCCAGGATTGGTTCTCCAACCCAATAAAGAATAATAATGATAAAAAAAGATGTTCCTAAGAGTGTTTTATTCTTGCTTAAGTAAATATGCATGATATCTCTTATGCTACCTCTAATTTTTTAAGTAAATATTATATTCTTACACACTATATTTATGCTGTAGCTTTTGTTGTTGACTTCTATAATTTTAAGCAATAATTTACATTGGAAAATATCATTAAGAAAATATAATACATACCCAAGAAAAGTTATTTAAAGTTATACATTGTTAGCATGAAAATATATCAAGCATGTTCTATTCTTGTCATAAAAATCTCAGATTAATATAACCAATTATCTATATTTCCTTTTTATTTGTGGGAAATTTGTTTAATGACTCAGACTTGGAATATTTTCCAAACATCTTTTTAACATCTTTTAAGGAGTACCTATCACCCACTGGGTTTTAAATCATATTTTAAAAATACTTAATAGCCATTTATAAGAGGTATTAGAATTCCATTTTTTAGAAAATAAGTTATTCAATTATCCAGAGAAATACAAGAATAATATAAAAAATTCAAGTATGCACCAATTATGCTTATCAAATGTTAATGTTTACTCGTTCTCGCTTCAGATTTCTATTTATGGTGGAGAGAAGTCCCATTAGTCCTATTGCCATACACTACCTGCATCCTGAATTTAGAATAGACCTTTCCCAACCACGTTTACATCTACCCTCAGAGAATACATATTTTGAAGTATTGTGTTTTAAAATTTTGTATGTTCTTTTTCTCCTCTTACCTGACCTCTGTTGAATTTCTAATGCTTTTCTCTTTAAATGTTTTGCTCTGTTGATTTGGAAGCTATATATTTCATATTTCTATTCTTTTAGTGGTTCCACTTGCACTTTAGGATTCAGAGTTACCTACATTTTTTCTAAAACAAGTTAAAATATATTCAGTACCCTCTTCCCAGACAAGAGAAGAAACTTAATATTGTTTACTTATTCACTTAGCAACTTCCTCTCTCATTGTCTTATACACAGTCATCATTTACTATTTTAAGATTTTATTTGCTATTTTAATCACACACACACAGGTTTGCTATGTTTTCTTTCTGTATTCAACAGATAATTAAGTTTATCAAAATGTAGTACTTTCTATATTTATCTTTTCTTTCACTTCATCCTTCCCACTGGTTTATCTTTTTCTGTTTTTTTTTTTTTTAATTCTTTTATTTCTTCCCTTGTGAGTCTGTGGGTGGTAAATTTTTTAACCTAGGTTTGTTAGGATTTTTGAATGATAGCTGTGTTAATACAGAGGTTTGAACGGTCAAGGAACATTTCGGCACATTATGGATCTTACCCAGCACCAAACTTTATTAATGATTCAAAAGATACAGGCAAGAAGCAGGCTCAGGTAAGACATTCATTTCCTGCAGAAACTCAAGACTAAACGTAATTTCCAAAAATGTTCTTTTCCTTACTTTAGGATATATTTTCATCTCAAACAGAACCGTACTGAACAATATTTACACATTGTTCACAAAGGAAACCATTAGGAATTTGGAACTCTTTCATTTTATACTCTGATATTTGTAGACATAAGAAAATGATTAGATGACTACCAGTCCTCTTTCCCATAATCTAGCAAGCCATGCCTTACACACCCATAAGGTCCGAGTTCATTTACAATAAAAAATCTAGTTACACCACATAGATTCTACAAAAAATATTTTATTTATTTCTTTAAAAAGGCTCCATATCTATGGTGAATACTATCATCATACTACAAAGAAGTCTGTTCAAGGTCATTGGCATGTTTATAAAGAAGTATACTTAAGGTCATTCATTTCCACTGGATGTCCCTACCAGAGAATGAGTTAGTTGCAGATCCCATTATAACTTTGCCTCTCAGTTGTTATGAGGGATTTAGAATTCTGGATCAACAGATTGTTTTTGTTTTTCCCTTAGCACTTTAAAACTATCCTTACATTATCTCTTGACATCCACTAGTTGCTAATGAGAAGTCTGCTGTTGATCTAATTGTTTTTGTAGGTCATCTATCTTCTATTTCTACTAGTTTTTACTACAGTCCCACTGATGTCCTTTCCAAGAAACTTATAATATTACAATACATGTGGGTATGTACTTAACTTCATTCATCCTGAGTGATATTCACTCTGCACTTTCAGTTTTAGTGCTCATGTTTATTTAATTCTGGAAGAATCACCTGTTGTTGGTTTTGTATCATGGGTTACTTTCCTATTATTTTCTGTTTCTTCTGTTGAAATTTGTTTCAGACAATTGTTGGAGTCTTTCAGTCTTCCTTCTGTTTTTCTCTTAACTATACATATGTTCATGTACACACTTTAAAAAAATACTTTATCATTCTCCCTATGCATTTCTCTATGGTTCACTTTTTAAGAACTCTGTTCTACTGTTCCAGAGTAGTTCACTTCATCTTTATTCTTTTAATTCTTCTCATTTAGAAAACCTAATATATTTTTTCATATTTATACATTTTCTTTAAGTTCTGCCTGTTTATGTTTTATAATTTCTTATTATTATGAATGGATGTCTCAATCCAAATTCTCACCTTGGGGACATAAACTTAACTCTCTTTTCATTAGTTGAAATGAAGCAAAAATAGCTTTTCCCCCACTACTCTCTTAGTTTTTTGTTAATATAACTGAAAAACTGACAATGATTTATAAAGAATGAAAGTGTGGTTTTGGCTCATGGTTCTGGAGAATAGGATGCCCAAGAGCATGCTGCTGGCATCTTCTCAGCTCCCGGTGAGGGTCTTGCACTACTTCAACTCATAGTAGAAAACTATAACAGCAAACAGGTATGTGAGGAAGAGACCTAAAAGGGTCAAGCTCCTGAGACCACTAAACCATTCTCTCAAAAAAGGTATTTATGAAAGATCTGCTTCTATGACTCCAATGCCTCCCAAACACCACACTGCCTGACCCTGTAACATTGATAAATCAAGGTTCTTACACATGGACCTTTGGGAGATACTACAACAATTACCATCTACCAGACTATCTAAAGAAAGGTTTCCAATGCATCACCTTTTAAAAAACAAATAAACACCAAGAGAACATCTACAGATAAGTCAGTTTGATTCCAGTATCTGCAAAAATAATGAATATATCAAGCTGCTTCCACTTTAAAGTGCCCCCAAGATCTTAGTGTTTTAGAATATAACCAATACATCTCTATGAAACTCAAGTCCCACTAGGCCAATTGAATTTCTTCTTTTACCCCATAATCATGATCCTGAGGAGTGAAACTCCCCTAAAAATATTTATATATCAGCATTTCAGTAAGGCTATGTTTAAGCAGACTTATCCAGAACAGTAGGAGAAATGAATAAGTGAAAGCTCGAGTTTGTAAACATCTCCAAATTAGAAAAAATAAATAGCAATCCAGGTGATTTTGTGCTAGATGTGTTTGTATCAATAATTAATGCCATTCCATTATTTTAGCCAATGCCTCTTCCATCTCTTATTCCTTCCTTCACTGCCTGTACAGACTCAAGGGAAGATGACAAAATTAAAAGAGTTTATGGGACTATAGATAGCATCTAATCCAAATATTTGATTGTAAATTTCTCATAAATGTTTGTTCTAGTGAAAACTAAACTGAAGGGGAATTTCAGTATGAGGGACCAACATGCATCAAGAAGGATCAGGACATCTGCAGAGTGTAGAAGTTTGCCCAGAAGATCTGGAGTATAAGATAGATGAAAAAGAAGAGTAAGCTGTAAGGTAAAAGTCAGGTGGAGCTCAGTTTCTAGAAAATCTGGAATGCCAGGCTGAGAAGGAACACTGGGATATTGTGCTGTTGGGAATGAAGGACTGTGGAATACCATTTCCCTGAATGTCACTGACACAACTGCTGATAAGATGGAACTGAGTTTGCTTCTATAGGTCACTGACAAGACTGCCTCTACAGACTTGGCCTTGTCCCAGAGTAAAAAGTCATAGTCAGGTTTTACTGAGAACTTAATGTTGGGTTTATGGTAGGTCTTTCAATGTGGCACTTGGTTAATATTGGGTTAAGATAACAATATGATCCTTTAAAACCCATGCATATAGTAAGAGAGGATTTTGAGAGGAGAATCTCAAAGTCTTAGGTTGTGTGATAGTTTTCCATTAAGAATACTTGAGAAAAACAACTTAAAAGAGGAAACAATTATTTTGGCTCATGATTTCAGAGGTTTTAGTCCATTGCTAACTGGCTCTGGGTCTGATATGGGGCAGGACATCATGGCAGAAGGGCATGGTGGAAGCAAGATACTCACTTCATGGCTGCCAGGAAGCCAGGGATGGAGGGGATGAGGGGTCCAGGAACAAGATATGCCCAAGGATATGCTCTTATTGACCTACTTCTTCTAACTGAGTTCCATCTCCCAGTTTCTACCATGTCCCAACAGTACCACCAGCTTGGGACCAAGTCAATATATGAGCCTTTGGGAAACATTTCAGTTCCAAACTATAATACAATGTAAATTGTTGATGCTTTTATTAAAGAATTGGTAGGTCTTCCAGAGGGAAAAAAAAAAGGACAATAAATTTTATTTGTATATTGGGATAGAATTTCCCTTGTGTTATTGAAGACAATGGAATTGTAATGTCATATTATGGAAATAGTAAGCTGTGTCAGGATAGATGGTTTCAGTTTTTGGAGCCATTCCGAAGCAGGGATATAACTGGAGTTGTTTTTTACAAAGATTTTTCTAGCATGTGTGAATGGAATGAAAAGCTATGTTAGAAACAGAAAGCAGCATTAGCTGGGAAATTGTTTTGCAATAGCAATTGGCAAATGTGCCTGAATATACAGAACAAAATGAGGAGAGAGACAAAGGGAAACTACAAAAGAAAAGTTATAGTTGAGTAAATTGGCAGTGATGGTGTGAGGGGCAGTTAAAGGCAATTAGAAAAAGCCAGGAATTCAAGATGTTCAATTTTAAATCTGAACACCTCTAGGAGATGTCCTTCTCCCAGCAGAAGTAGACCTTTCTCACATCCTTCTTGAGGACTATCCCATTTACTGAGCATTATTTCAGCATTGCCTTTGTCAGAACCAGTGCTTCTTAACCCTGGCTGCAAAACAGAATGTGAAGTACCAATGCCTTCACCCTTTTCCACAACAGTGGAAAACTGTATGTGGGGATAGGGCCAGACATCCAAATTTTCTAAAGCTGCCCTAGTGATTTTGATGCAGTGATTATGTCGACCATGAAGGGGAATACAGACATGTAATGCTTGATCCTTAACTTCAAGGGACTTTAGATCTTGATTGGAAAAAAATACTCAAAAATTTGTGATATCATCAAGTCCTTTGGGACTTTCTAGTACTAATAGGACAAAAAAGACTACTTTTCACTTTCAAAATAAATTTAGATAAATAAAATTTTAAATTCTGGTGAACATACCTATTCTTCATTAGGTAGTATTACAAAGCATGGTCACCACTATCTCTGTGGAAAAGAACCAACAGCACCATAATGTTCAGGAAGCATTGAATAAGTTTAGCCTGCTTGACTTGACACTTTCATGCATAGGTGCACTAACTATTTAATAATCTTCAAACACTAGAATTAATACATTTTAGTATCTTTATTCCTACCAGATATGTGCTCCTTCAGAGAAAGATTTATGATCTCTGCTATTTCCTCAATAATTCATCAGTTGTCCCTTTTCATTCTGTCCCAGGCTATCTCTGATTGTATTAACCAGTCTGCAGACAAGGTCTCAGCTGGGTCTGCAGTGATGTAAGTGCTTCTGATGAAAGGTTTGTTCTTTTTTTTCCCCTAGATTGTTCTAATTCAGCTTATTACTTTTCATTTGTAACCCCCAATTTCCCCTAGATACTAAATTCGACTAGAGGATTTTCTCTTCTCAGAAAGTTAAACATCTGTTAATAAAAAATGACCAGAAGTAAAGTACTTATTAGAATTTAATTACAGAGCAAATTATGTTTTTTTAAATAGTTTAGAATGTGATCTTGCTTACTAAAAGTGGTGCACTCTATTTTACAAATTTCAACTTTATCCCTATGCAACGACCAAATTATCTTAATGGGTGTCCAAGTGACAAATTAGATGAATGCCTTCCCCCTGAGTCATTTTCTGATAAAGACACATCGTTTAGTTGCAAGATGACAAACTATGTGTTCAAAGTGACAAATCATTTAATTAAAATTTACAAGCGGTTAAATACTGTTTGACCCAAATGGAGGCCGTTATCATGAATCAATTTCAGAGGAGGAACAGGCGTTTCACAAAAATCAATCCCAAATAACCATAGCCCTTTGAACGTATTGTACAATCTCTTCACCATGTTTCAAACACCTTTTCAGGTTAGCGGCAGTTTTTACCTGGTTCAAAAAGAATTTCAATCTAGTTGAAAAGAATTTAAGAGTTTCACCTAGTATTTAAACTCTATTCAAGTTCATGAATATTTAATATCACGTTCAATGTTCAAGCAAAATGTTCTTCTATCTTAAAAGAAAATAGCTAAAATTTTGATGAGTTATGGTTTTTTATTGCATATACAGGCCAATGGAAATTGCAATCATCTTTCATGAAAAGGCTGGGTAGTTTTATTATTTGAGAATAAGGGTGGCCATTGCATTTACTTACTAATACAGTAAATGTAAAATTGCTTAAGTAACATGCTTTATTATTTATGCTGCCAACCACATAATGTGAGGGTAGTTTCATAAAAAATATAAATTAGAGAAATTTCACATGCCAGCAGGCCGTAGATCTGTTTTATGGCTCTGACTTAGCAGGTGCCCTTCTATTTTAGTCATGCCCTGTAATGAAGTACATATTTAAGCAGTATTGAAATGCAGATAAAAATACAACGCACATAAGGCAGGTCAGTTCTTTCTCCAGTGACTCTGTACTTCACAAGCTCCATCATTAGTAGTTAATGACTTGGGATTCTTTTCATCAATTCAACTCAGTTTTTTGCTCAAGGTTTTTTTCCAAGGATGATAAGGTATTAAGAAATATATTTCCTCGATTTGGGTCAAAAAAAAAAAAACTTTTGACATTGATGGATTCATCAGATATGGAAAATTCATCTATGAATGAGAAAATGCATTTATAGTCAGACCTAGACAAAGTCTGTAGCACCACTGTCTAAACTAACTTAGTAAGCAGAAGGGATCAATAAAATAAAAATAGTCATCTATAATATATGTACCATTTCTTCCCCTGCAAAACATTATATTATATTATAAGGAAAAGAAAAATTTATACTGCTATATCATTTAAATTTATTAATATTATAACTATCATATTACTTTGCAATCTATTTTGTTTTCTTTTCTGTAGAAAAATAAGCTTAAATTTTTCCTTACTTAGATATGTTAAAAGACATGATAATTAAGTATACTGTAAAGTACCAGATTCTCACTTGAATGCAATAACAATTTATTACTTACAACATGCTCTATGACTCCATTTAAAATATAAAAACCAAAAAGTTTGGTTTATGAAGACAGTAATGGCAACTACTAAATACTTAAGACTTTAAATGTGCTGCATGTAAGTGAAGATCTTCTTTGCAATTCCAGATATCAAATGGACAGATAGCTATGATTTTGATAAGCAATTTAAATAGGAAAATACTTTATAAAAGGTCAGAAGCATAAAATGTTTTACCCTTAGTTGAAATTAATGGTTCAACTAATGTCTAATGTTTATGGTATTCTGAAAAACATAAGCCTGTAATTATCTAGAGTAGTCATAAATAATTGTCAAAAATGTAAATGAGAAAAATTCTGCCAAATTAAAATCATTAGTTCACTAGTTAAAATTTCCTCTCATATTAAAAACCACTTACTTTCTAAAGTATGACACTGAAAAATGAAGGAATTCTTTAATATACTGTTACTGAAGAATTATTGAAATCTGACTGAAATACAAGCACAAACGACATAACAATTATAATGCAGATTATATAATTTTCTGGGTATTCATTATTATCTTGTTTTCAGTTTTTACACCATGATACCTCCATTAGCAAACTAAGACCTCAGGCATGTTTCTCACACACAGTAAACACTTCCAACACAGCCTCAGGTTCATCCACATAATTCCTCCTAAACTTGACCTACTGGGTAACCTAACAAAGTAATCAAACCTTCAGCTTCATACACAAAAGCCTAATTTCTGAGAAGACAAGACAATTTTGTCTTATTTTCCTTTTATTTATTAATTATACCTGGTATTTTTCTATGAATATGTATTTTGCTATGGCAACGTAAATATTGACTATGGACAGATACTGTCTTCTGCTCATGACATGTAAAACAAAAATCCATTAAAGGCACCCTGTGTACGACCAGAGAAATGAAAAACAGTGCTCCATATGTGTACTGTGAATTGAAATGCATTCTGCTGTTTTAAAAAAATAAAAAAATTTTAAAAATTTCATTAAAGTTATGTGAAAGAGATGTCCAGATTTGTCTCAGAGCTGGCTCAAAGGCAATCACTATTTTTTTAAAATTTCTTAGTTATTGATGCATGCGGTGCTGAGAATGAACCCAGTGACTCACGTGAGGCAAGTGCTCTACAGTGAGCCACAACCTCAGTCTTTTTTTTTTTTGGCAACTCACCACTTTTACTATGGGTTTGATAATCTTTTGTGAAACATTGACTGACTCCTTGGACCACCATGCAGGGTGGGATTCAGGCTCTCCTCTCCTGCAGCCTTCAGAAGCTATATCAGAGTATCATGTGGTCTGTGGTCTGTGGACCCTTGTGGGTTCCATCGCCTCTGCTGTCTCCATGACTTATTTCCAACTCTTTCCCCCTGGCTCACTCTCCTTCACTGAATCTGGCTTCCTTGTCCTGGCCATGCCTGGTGTGCTCCACCTGAGGGTTTCACACTCCCTCTGGTGGCAACATTCTTCCCCAACATCCCCTGACACATTCTCTCCCTTCCTTTCCTTTCTAATCTTCATCCAGTTATTATCTTCTCAGCGAAGCCTACTCAGACCAGACATGTATGCTGGCTGGATTCCCAGGCCTATCACCCTTCCCTTGCTCTATTTTTTCACAGTACATCTCATATTCTAATATGACATATATTTTAACTATTTTGTTCATGGTTGATTATCTACCAACTGCTCCCCCTCTAGCACATAAGCGCCAAAAGGGCAAGAGGGATGGGGGCAAAGAGTGTTTTGTTAAGTAAATATAAGCTCAGGCACTAAATCAGGGCAGAAAGTAAGTGGTTAATAAACACTTACTGAGTAGTTGAATTGAAGACGGTAGACATGTGTTTTAAGTACTGACTACTGGTTATATACATGGGGGTATGGCATTTTGGTGTATGGCTACTACTATTATTTCCTTACTAAGGAAAGGCTATCATGTAGTGCCTACAGATTGTGCCTGGCATCAGAAATTCTTTTACACAAATCATCATATTCTGTTCAGTAACCTGTTACTTGCATATTACTATCATGGTTTCACACATGAGGGGACTCAGCTCAAAGAACTTAAGTGGTCACATATCTCGGAAATGGAGGAATCAGGAACAGATCAGAAGTCTGTCAAAGATTTTACTGTTAACCATTAGACAATACATAAAATGTTCATCTCGAATATCAACATGGTAAAAGCTGGTCATAATTAATTTTTCTAATATCCTCTCTATATAGTATTGAATTCAATGACCTATTATTTGTCACATTAACAAAGATAATAATTTCCTAATACTCTTCTTTTTTTTACTCAAATCTATTCTATAACCCTGCCTTAGCTTCATTTTTCTGAAGTATAGCAACAATGATGCCATTAATATGATCAGAGGCCACCAATGTGCCCCCATTAATTACATATTCTCTATGACTCCAGTTTACTCACTATGTTAGTTTCCAGTGGCTGTGACAAAACGGCTGAGAAGATCAATTTAAAAGAAGACTTGAGGCGTGGCTTCAGAGGTGTTGGTACAGGGCCACATGGCCCTGTTGCTATGGACCCGAACATCCTGATGGGAGTGTGTGGCAGAACAAGTTGTACATTTCATGCTGGACAGCAGAGAAATGGGGCCCACATACCCACATACGCTCTGGGCACATCCCCATTGGCCTACTTCGTCCAGCTAGGCCCTACCTCCTGAAGTTTTCACCACTTCCCAATAGCATCACCAACTGGGAATCAAGTTTTCCACATGGGAGATTTGGGGAAACATTCTAGATCCAGCCCCAACATTCACCCACTGATGCAGCTCTCTCATCCTACAGCCCAACCCAATAAGAAAGTCTTGAAGAAACTAATAAAGGCAGAAGTGAAAAAAAAAATTGGGTAATATAGCTAAGTTCACAGGTTCATGAATACCAGGGTTTCAATAGGAAGTAACTCTATCATCATTGCCTTCAAAGTTTTCTTCCAAATCAGCATATGTGTATGTGTGATATGAGTTATAGAAGATAGGAGTAGATACTGTGTCCAGATCATGGCCATGTCAGTAGTGACCAGGGGACCAGTCAGCAGCAGCTTGCATCACCACCAAAATTCTGAAATAATTAGGTCCATGATTCAGGGATCCTGTTGGCAGTCACTCAAGAAGAACTACAAGCTGCATCAGGACAGAGACAGTCTTATTCTCTGCTGTATCTTTAGCATCGACTGCAGTGGCTGGCTTCAAGTGATAATCACAACTTGATGTGATAATCACAACTTGACTCTATGGTTTTTATTGCTGTTCCCATAGAAACTCTAATTTTTTTTCTCATTTGTCTTCAATTGCATACACTATAATTGCAGTAACTTTGCAGGAGGTACAGAAATTTATAAGAGTTAATGAAATAAAATAAAATAAAAAAGGTACAAATTGTAAGGTCTGAAATGACATGTAAGTATTTCCACAGTGATCCTTGACTTCTAGATGAAATCCAATGAAGGCTCTGATGTGTTTTTCTCTGTCCTGATTCCTAACACTCTTCTGAAGATAACTGATGGGGATTTTCTTAAGAGTGAATAGAATATCTAGCTCTATTTCCCCCTGAACGACTGTGTATCAGAGGCCTTTGTTGTCACTTCAACTATTTGAGATAAGGTTTCTGTTATTCTATTAGACCCCATCATGTAGACTTTCTTCAAAAGCAAGACTCTGCTGTTCACAGTGTGAATCTCTCTGTCCTGTCAACAATATACACGATAAACATGGGAGTGAGGCTGCATGTTTTTATTTAATTATGCAGAACAGTTTCCCAGAAGAGTTGGCTCACAGGTGCTCTTCATTTCCTGTGATCTGTGATGAAAATGCTCTTTAATTTATATACATCTGATTTTTAAGTCTGCAAAAAAACTGCATCTTTGGGAGGATATGATATTCAATCTTTCATTTACATTTTTGACAGAAATTTTTAAAATACGAAAGTTAGCAAAATTGTATTGGAAAGGGTTGGTAGCAATGCCAATAAAGCTATAATTTCAGTATATATCATTTGTTGCTTCTCTTTATCTTTCCCCTAACCTTTTCCTTTCATGCATGATCTCTAGTAGTCTTTATTTTCTGTTCTTTTTACTTCCCTTTTTAAACTTACTATGCTGCTACTCATGATTAAAATCCATCCCAATCTCTTCCAGTCCAAGTTTTGTCAAATTCCCTTGTCCACTTAAGACATACTTAAAATCAGAGATTGTTCATGCCTAGTAATATGGCATTTTTCATCCCTGACCCTAATGATATAACATTGGATCAACTTTGGATCCAGATTGTTTTTTCTCTCTTTAATGAAAAGACGAGATAGCAAGCTGTTGATAAAAGATTAAAACTTGACTTTAATTTACTTTTATTAACTATGTAGAGCCTTTGCAGATGTCTCCAAATGGAGTTTAAAAGTAAAGATCCAGGAAAGAGATGAATCTAACTCCAACCTTCTCCAAGAAGAAATGCCCCAGTTCTGAGTGACTATTCTCCCTTGGATTCCTGACTATAAAACCCATCTAACATAAGCTCCACTTGTTTTATTTTATTTAGCATATAAATTCCTTAAAGGTTAAGATAAGAATCCAGTACTGAGCCTCCTACAAAAATATGTATTTGCATGGTTTTGTCCCTATGCCAAATTGATTTATTTGAAATATGCATTTTTCCATATACCACAATAAGAAATGTATGATTTAAAAAAAAATGACCCAGCAAACTTGTTCACTATAAGCCACGAAACAAATCAGCAGCTTGCATCCAGCAACTATTTGAAATTGACTATGATCCTCTGTATTATCTGAATGGGCAGAAATGATTCAGTAACCAAGTTTCAAGTCTGTGTTTTTTGGTTTTTTTTTTTGCTCACATTATATCAGGGTCACAGAGGGCAGCTTCTTGTTTCCTTATCCTTCCTTGTTTCCTTATTCCAGGACTCAGGAATCTCTACCCTGTAATTATTGTTTGCCACATTAGGAGAAAGAATACTTGGAGAATCATGAACTTCTCAAAGCTTTCTGTTTAAAAGTAGTGCATACAATTTGTGTTCACATTCCATTGGACCAAGTGAGTCACATCACCTTGCAAAGTTCAACAGAGTGGGGAAATGAAATCATAGCATGTGCCTCTAAGGTAAACAAGATCACCCTAATGCACTGTTCAAACATTTTATGTCCTTCCACCAGCATTCCCCGGCCTCCATTTCACTACCTAATTTTCCTCCACAGTTTTGTCACCTTTCCACACACAATTTATATAATTTATTTAAGTATGATGTTTCCAGGTTCCCGTCTCATTCAACCTGCATTGTAATATACATTAAGACAAAAATTTTTCCTTCTTTGTTTATTCCAGTGCCTGGAGGAGTGTCAATAAATAGGAAGCACTCAATAAATAACTGTTGAGTGAATGAATGAATTACACATGTCTAAACTGCAGATATACAATTAGCTTCATCTTGTTTGCTTACTATTGCTTAAGTATTATCCAGTATTACTAGAAACACACACTTGCGCACATTTTGGTAGTGTAAGTCTTCTCAATTTTGTCAACACAAATTAATTATTCCTTTTCAGAAATAATAATATATAAAATTATATATAAAATATATATAATATATATATAATAATTATATATAAAATTTGGTACCATAGCTTGTTTATCAATTAACTGATTGGCTGATTATTTTTAAATAAATGGTATGCAAAAGACAAAAATTTAAAAATTGCTCTTTATATTCTTTTATAAAGGTATTGTTGGGGTTATTGTTTTAATCAGGATTGAAGTCCTCGAAACCTGTTCTTCAAGTGTAATCTCTGGCTTTTAGTACAAAAGCCTCTCTCCTTTCTCTCAGGATAAAATCATTTGAAGTATCTTCTTCGATGATTAGCCTGGTGCTCACAGTCACCATACAGGTAGGGGGCCATCCTGCTGGGCAAGGCCTTGCTTTCTAAGGCCTGCTTTGCACTACAAAAGGAAACTACGGGAAATCATCTATTAGTGCTTGATTTTCCTCTTTGTATCTCCATTGCCCTCTAACTGGCATGCTAGCATAAAAGTGCCCTTATTCTAAAAGAGTCTGCTGAATTTTCCAAATACCAGCTATTAAATCTTTATTTGATCCTAAAAGATTTGTTCTATTCTGAAAAAAATGTAAAAGGCATCCCGAACAAACTTGAGCCATTGCTACTTAAGAAACAATTATGGATTTCCATCTAATGCTGACTGTTCTCCTCAAAGCATTCGATTTCATCTTTGATTTTACTTGCAGATGGATATTATTTCAAGGTTCCATATGGAATTCTCTACTACCATGATAATGTTTCCCGTTCTGTGGTGCCTAGTTTATAAAAGATACAAGTTAATAGACCAATTGAGCCAAACGTGTATGATTTCATAGTACAAATTATCCTCAGGAATGAGACCCGCCAGGGTTCGAATCCCATTCTACCGTTTTTTCTGTACCATTGCAGTCTGGGCTGTTACTCAACCTCTTTAAGACCCCATTTCTTCCCTAGCTAAAGGGTCTCTGAAGATTAAACAAGAAAAGTTCTGTAAAGCACTCATAACAATGTCTGAGAGTACACGGCCTTCAGAGATAAAATGAAATTGGCTTTATTTTCTCAAGCAGGTCTGCACTTCATGTGTTTCTGAATGCATACCCTCTTTCAAAGCTCTCTTCTCACTTTTATGCTGTCTCCTCCAATACTCAGTTTCTTTCAAGCTAGTAACCCAACTTCTTTAATCAGTTCTAAATGGAGATTGTCTCTGCCCAGGATCACCTTACCGGTGTTTGACATTGGATATAAATCTGAGATCCATTGGTGACATTCATATAAGTCAGATGGGAAGATTAGACATAAGCAAACAAGGGCCTTCTATCAACATTTGTTCAGCCTTCTGAGGGAAATACCAAGAGAACTTATTAGAGTACTTTGCAAACTTTTGTTGGGCCAGTTTGCTTATTCAAATTAGAAACTGATTATGCATTCAAGCTTTATAAAGAGGACAAATTAGTTCCAACTTCTTCAATAAAAATGTAAGTAAGACCTTCAAATTTGGCAACCATGACCAAGTTCAGGATGTTAATTTAGCTTTACTAATTATGCAAATCTTAAAGACAATCATTTAGAAGTAATCTGTCTTATTTTTAAAAGTAAGCATTAGAATAATGTATAATTTTTTAGGAAAAAACCTGTGACATGATAGATTGGCAAAAATATTTTTCATAAGATTTTTGTTAATCTAGTCAAAAATTTGGAATGGGTATCTTTTTCAAGAATATCAATGGACAATTATGTTTATTATACATCAAGAATTCTACAATTGATATTTTAAATAGGTAACAATACCCAATCCAATCCAATCCAACACTGAAAATATGCTAGCATGTTTTTAATCATAAAGAAGACAAGCAAGCCCTGAATGGAAAGGTCATTGTCCACGAGAAAGACAAAATTGGTTTCTTTAGGCTCAGACACCAAAAAAAATTTATTTGGCAGTGGTGTGGGATAAGTTTTTTAAAATGTATATGATTGGAGTTAAATCAAAAATGTAAACTCCAATAATAGTTTTTACTCTTGATATATATTTGTTTGAGCCTAGGCAAATTGCAAAGTAACAAAAGAGTTTGTTTCTGACATTTTATGGAAACCGCTATCAATGATTCTTCTGCACCACAGAAATACTGCTGGTATTGATCTATTGACAATCATTTTAGTATCTTATCCTTTCTAAGAAATATCATCACAAGACACCTCCTCTTTCTTTTATACCTGGTGTCCACATATTCCTTTCACTAATCTGTAGTGCTCACTACTTCCTCTGAGTAACTTTAAAATTTTCCCTGTTTTGTCATAACATCCACACCTAACCTGGGCTTATTACCTTAAGCTCTACCACAAGCTAAATGACAGTGGGTAATGTATCTACTATGCATTGGGAAGCTCTACCCACACAATTCATTAAGTATTATAATATCTTATAATATAGCCCAAACAATCTTGTAAGGTATGTATATATATTTAAAACCTCATTTTATGAATAAGAAAACTGGAGCTGACAGGTTAAGGAAAATGCCCATTAAAACTTGGAGACCAGGTTGAAGGAAGTAATGTGTCTAGGGTATAAAATACAAAATATTCACTTTCAAAACTGTAAGAACCTACTGAAATTTTGTACCCTATCCCTAGGTCCCTTGCTTGCCTTTCCTTAACCCAGGCCACATTGCCCATGATCACACTAATTGTATTTGAAAGATCTGATGCAGTTCAATCTGAATCCAGAGCCTGTGGTTGGCCCTTTATCAATGATACTGCACCCTCCCCCAGAAATACTGCTGATATCCATCAATTCACAAATCACTTCAGTATGTCACCCTTTCTAGGAAAGATTATTCCCAGCCTGAAATAAAATTCATTTTAATTCAACTCATATTAATTATCTGCTACCATCCAAATACTGTGCCTGGTTA
The DNA here is from genome assembly GCA_004024805.1 of Geosciurus inauris. Taxonomy (NCBI): domain Eukaryota; kingdom Metazoa; phylum Chordata; class Mammalia; order Rodentia; family Sciuridae; genus Geosciurus; species Geosciurus inauris. Next base: position 167,200 of record PVHX01000437.1, on the reverse strand, counting down.
TTACAGCATACATTGGTAGGGCAATAAAGACATTGTACTACCGTTTATGGCATTAAAAAGCCTAGGGGAAGAAGTCAAGATTAAGGAAGTAATCATAAAACTGAAAACAAGTTGTTACAACTGTGACAATATATGAAGAAATGGATGGTATTATGATTATATTATTGTCAACACCACTGATGGTTGATCAATTCAGGTATTCTTAGAAGGATTCTTACAAAGTTATGATTAAGCCAGTTATGGAAAGGATTAGTGAATTATTGCATGAAGAAGGAAATAAGAAAATTCTAGGCATGAGAACAGGTAGGGAAAGCTGAATGTATAATTTTTTGTATAATGCAGAAAGTAATACACTGTGCAAAAAAATTACGGGTGCTCAGGTTGGGGGTTCTGCCCTGAGGTGGTTATGCGAAGTCCCATGGAAGAGCTGACATTTAGCGTGAGTGTTGATGGATGGGCAGGATGTGGGAATGCAGACATGGGGCAAGAGGATCATTCTAGGCACAAGGATTAGTTAGAGGAAAGGAACAAGGTAAGAAAGCTGAGCTGGGTACAAGGAAAAATCTCAGAACTGATCTTTCAGAGTTAAGATGACTTTTGCTAGAAGAAAAGTTATCTTTAAGTTGGAAAAATATTTCCCAAAATAGCAAATAAAAGATGGAAGGGAGAAAACTTAGTTTTTACTTAAGGAAAGAAGATGCTTAAAGTGACGGAAAGAAATAAACAAGACAAGAAATAATTTATTTTAAAAGTCTAGGACTGATAAAGAACTTAAAGCTCAAAGTCTGTAACTTGGTTTGATTTTGCATGTCAGGGGAGGGTTTTGAGGAATGGGGTGACATGATCAAAGCAGCAGACTGGAGATAACTTTGTCAGAGATATATGAGACTGATGAAAACTACTGAGGCATGAGAACTGATAAAGTAAACTTCAAGACATTTGGATAACAAATGACTAAGTTCTGGATACAAGATAACTCTAGATCAAAGACATACTTGATTAACATTTGGAGAAGGACCTAGAAAAATGTGTCTCTCATTGATTTTATGAAGTGGGAACCCCGACTTGAGTCACTCATCCATTTAATGAACACATACTGAGCACCATGTGTACCAGACCCTGTGATAGGAACTGGGCTCAAAAAATTTATATACACTGAGTCCCAATTTTAAGATACACATGGCTTACTTTATGGTTAAAGTCATATAAAAATTGAGTAGCAAGAAGACAATCTGAATGAAATTATGCATGCCATTGAAATGTGATTTGATAATCAAAAGTAAATATTTAATAGAAATTATTTTGTGTAAAGTACTTCCATGGTGAGCTTTGTAGAGGTAATTATTAAGTCTGTAACTCAATCCTGGTCATCAAAGAATCCATAAGCTATTTGAGTTTGCAAGATACAAATACACAATTGACTAAAACAATGTATAATGACAAAATAATGGTATAGATAATGACAGTTTATGGGAGTTTAGAGCATTTACAGAAAGCAAGGACAGTAAGCAGAAAGTTTAGACAGTAGTCATGTCTCAGGTTGCACCTTGATGAATCAGGTGAATTTTCATTCAGCCTAGCAAGAGAGACACATGATCCTGAAATGAATAAATGAGCTCCCTGGAGTAGCCCTAAGGTGCAAGGAAAAAGATACAAGCTTTGCAACCAAATAGATCTAGATAAACTGCTGGTGTATCTGCGTGAGTCTTGGTAGTAATGTAGCTTCTCTGATCCTTAGTTATCTTTCTCCTAAAATAAAAATGTTTCCATTTCACACAGTTGCTGTAAGAAATAAAGGAAATCATTCAAGTCAGTTCCAAATATGTCTGTATAAAATATTAGTTCCTTCTCTGAATTTTCAATAGGGAAAACTTGTTAAATAGTCATGTTGGGCCTAGAAAAAAAAATCCTTGCCTTATATAGGAACAATAAACTTGATGAATGAACAAAAAAGTTAATAGTGGGATTGGATGTCTACATGGCAGATTTCATGCAGGAAAGAACTGAAAGAAACATTGCAAATTGAAGTAGAAGCCTGAACGTATTCTTTGAATCATAGAATCATATATTTACCATTGAACAGTAAAGTATCATTGAAAGCCCATAAGCAGGAGTGCAGTGTGATGAGGTGGGACATTATGAATATTATTCTAGAAGTCAGTGTAGCGGCAGAAACATGCAATAGCTTTTCTCATCCATTAGGGTCACAATGACACTCCTATAACAAAAACAGATCAACAAGAGAAAAGCAGCCTATTTATTTATTTATTTATTTATTGTACTGAGGATTGAACCCAAGAATGTAGCTCTATCACTATGCTACATCCTCAGCCTATCTTATATTTTATTTTGAGACAGGGTCTTGCTAAGTTGCCAAGGTTGGCCTTGAACTTGTGATCCTCCAGTTCAGCCTCCCAAGTGGCTGTCACTACAGGTATACACCACTGTGCCCTGCTAAGCCAATTTATTTAAGTAAAGTTTTACATGACACTAGAATGCTCTGAAATGAAGATCCCAAGACCCAGGGTATATATATTTTTACCCTGTAAAAATGTGATTGGACAGAAAAGGAGTCATCTAAAGGGAATAGACTGAAGGGGGAAACCCAAAAAACCTGTCTATTCTAATTCTTCTTGGTCTGTGTTGCATTCCCTCCTGCCAGGGATGGGGCAGGACCCCTAAGGAAGGAGAGACAGAGAAGAGAGAGAGTGATCTGTCTATGTTTTATCACTTGCTTTGGGGAAGATGAATTTGAGTTTTATGACTTGCCTTGAAAAAAGAGTAACTGGTTTCTGCTACCTCCCTCTGGAGGAGAAAAAGGAGGAGGGATAGAGGACAGGAGAAGACCAGAAAGCTATTGCTTCTTAGGTCTTTCCACTTTCCTTTAGTTCTAAGTACTCAGCATGCCAAAGTGTCATACTTTAAAGTCGTGTTCTGAGCCCCAACACCAGGGAGTGGGCAAATGAGAATTTAGGCCATGAATGTGGGGCTGATGATTAGGATGGAGTCAGGGGTGAGTTGGAGAAGGGTTAGAAGAAAGAGACCTTGTGAAGGAAGAATCCCAGGATTCAGCGATTGGTTGACAAAGAAAGAAGCTGGGAAGAGATGCACAGACTCAGAAGCCAAGGGAAGGTGACAGTACTTCCGACAGATACACAGATACGAACTAGGGAAGCAAAATGGGTAGGGAGATCAACCCTCCTGGTTTGCCCCCATCTGAGAGGAAACTGTCAGTGCTTAATTTAAAATTCCAGATAAAGTCGGCTAGTTGGTCATCTCTGTATCTCTCTGTTCTTGAAATTCTGAACCCACTCCCCCTTCTGATGAGCAACATATACAACTTTATTATCTAGAGGTGAAACATGCACCTACTACAGACCAAAGTTGTCTCTGGGCTTTTAAGTCACAGAAGATGGAATAGAAACAAATAAATTTATGATTTGACAGTGATAAATCATAACTTAAAATTTTTAAGTTGGAGTTATGAAAAAGTGACAGAATGAAGGTAATAGCATCAGCCTAACAGTCAAACATCTGAGCTCAAGTCCCGCCTCCAGGGAAAGCTAATTGGGTAAACTTGAACTAGCTGCTTAAAGATACCAGACTTTCATCTGATCCCTTGCATTCACTCATTTAGTCAGTCAGTCAATTACTACTTATTCAGAGAATTTGATGTTTGAGTCAGCTTTGTGTCATTGTGACAAATATAACCCAACAAGAACAACTTAGAGGAGGAAAAGTTCATTTTGGCTCATGATTTAAGAGGTTCGACGGATCATCAGCAGATTCCATAGCTCTAAGCCCAAAGTAAGGCAGAGCATCATGGCAGAAAGAGTTGGTGAACAAAAGCTGCTCGGTTCATGACAGCCAGGAAGCAGAGAGAGAAAACCACTCATCAGGGACAAAAATATAAACTCCAAATGCAATTCCTCAGGGACCTACTTCCTTCAGCCTCACCCAACCTACCTGTGGTTACTACCCAGTTAATCTGGTCAAGTGAATTAATCGACTGTCTAGGTTATAGTTCTAGTGATCTAATCCTTTCACCTCTGAACATTTGTGCATTGTCTTACACATGAGTTTTTGGGGGACACTTACATCCAAACCATAACATTAGGGGTAAGGAAGTGAGTTTATTATGTACCAAGCATAATACCAGGCTCTATGCCAGGGCTTCTTAATCTCCATACTATTGGTGTTTTGAATTAAATACTAAATATCTACTGGAATTGTAAAAACATTGAAAAACTTGTACAGAAATTTGTTCTCAGTGTAAGAAGTAGAAAATAGTGGATAGTCTCTTCAGAATGCTGTCATTGGATTCACCAAATCACTCCCATCTACTGTTCAGTATTTGCGCCATTGGAAGGTTGTCTTATTGCCTCACTTGTATCTTTGTCCATCCCTAAAGCAATTGCCATAGGATCCGTTTGGCCAAGCTTGGATAGCAAGCTTACCTCCAAGCTGGACCTACTGGCTTACCTCTAAGTGGGACCTACTGGAGAATAGAGCCAGCCAGCCCAAACAACAAGTTTTGACTAGGGAAAAGATGGTGTCCTAAGGAAGAATGCAAGCAAGATAAAACCTCCACTGGCTCCACTGGTTCCTACTTTGCAAAGACTGCTTGCACTTGTGATATAAATAAGCAGATCTTCTACGAGTCTTTCTTTTCTAGGTAAGACAACAAAAAACAGTGATGTATCCAAGTTTTATGTAATTATTAAGTGACAGAGTGAAAATTTGAAACTGACCCTTCTGTCCACTTGAGTGTCTCTACTCATCTCAGGATTTGAGGGTCCACATTATAAGAGTGGAAGGTACACACACACACACAAATCCACAAGGAAATCTGACTATTTGAATAAATCATAAAGGGTCTATGTTCCAGAAACAAAAACATTTCAAAAATGCGACTGGATTTCTAAAGATGAGAACACATCAGAGAGGAAAGCTAATGGCTTTGAAAAGTATCTATGTGGCAGATAGTATAGATGTCTAAGAATCTTTCCATCAAATAACCTGACAAGGGAATGAATCAAAGAGAAAACATGTTAGATCCAGAATTAATGACAATAGACAGAGGCATCATAAGTTCTCAAGAAAAAGAGAACTGAAAATTTAGTAAAAATTTCTTAAAAACAAAAATGCTTAAAGTTAACGAAAAATAGGAGTAATTTCAATTTCCATTTGATGTTGAAGGACAGAGAGTTGTTAAGGGAGATGAAGAATAAATTAGGATATTAATAGTCATAATAAATGGGTAAATTAAGTCTGAAATAAAATTTTAGTTCAAAAATACGGTAAACTCATGAATTAAAGCTGAAGAGAAGGTAAAAATGAAAGGAACAGGCAGACTCCAGTGTCTATGGTTAAATATGAGACCAACATTTTTAGTGTAATTGTGGCTCAGTTTAAGGATAAGGAAAAGGGCAGAGGTTATTTATTCGGTGTACGATTCTGATTTATAACTTTGTCTACTGAGTGTGGGGCTTTCTCTATTTAGTAGTGTTCCTTGTCAGTGAACAATCTACTCAGAACCATTCCAGATTCATGCTGATCCTTATTAGCTTTTCATTTCCCTGGGAGTTTCTCTCTGACACAAACAATACTTTCCAGTTACAAACAGTTCTGCAGCATAAAATATCATAAAGGGCAATAGCACTTGTTTGTACTTCTTTTCCCCATGTCTTATTGAAAAGCTGCAGTGTTATTTCAGTTTCTTCCCCAGCCTGGTAATACTTGTAATTCCACTTCATGATAAGCTGATTGATCTTTGGCTTTTCCATTTCTTGCCCATCTTGGCATAAAAATTTTAACCCACTGTTGTCGACCTATGAAATCAAATGTAAGTTTATTTAAATTCTGGACATTTAATGGCATTTTACACTACATATCCTATGCTGAGCAGAATGACTCACTCCTTACAGTCCAGAGATTTAAGGATTTTCAAGTTCTCTACCCAAATTTATCTGATATTACAATCCCATCCTTGCAACCCAGGAACAGGTTGGTATGTGATTAAAGGAACTACTGTGTGAAGGCCCCACTACTCGTCCTTGATTGCAGCTCAGGTAAAACATAAAGATGTCACAGAATTTGTAAAGGATGAGTTGTAGAATATCCTGTTCCCTAGATCAATAAAGCACTGCTCTGAATCCACGTCTGCACCATCTGCCCTTAAATATATAATGGCTTCTTCAGTTTCCAATTGTCACTGAATTTCTGTGCTTTCAAAAAGCTATCGAAATACTTGGGGTATGAAAGATGCTATATAAAACCAAATTTAATTCTGTACTATTCCAGTAATTTGCCTCATAAATACTGCTTAAGGTGGTGAAATACTTTCGGTTATAGAAATAAAACTTTCGTATTCATGACCTATGTATTATTTCATCTTCTTAGAAGTCAAAGGACTCTTCCTGTGTTTATGCTACTGAAATAAATCTGCTACAGATATTTTACAAAGGTTATTAATACAAGTGACATTGTTGTTGGAACTAGCACCATTATCTGTTGTATTCCTAGCAATTACTTTTTATTTATTTTTCTAAGTCATTTGAAATGAAAGGGCTCAAATTTTTCCTCATTAATAACTACTTTATTTCCCCCAAACCTGACAGTTTAATAGATGGTTGGATGTGTTACTGTGACCTTGATGGTCAGGAAAAATTCATGACAGGGGTCTCAGCTAAGGTAGCCTTCAAGATCTCTACTGAAGAGGCAGCCTGAACCTATTTGGCATTCAGACAGGTCCATGTTTCCTCCCAGGGATGTGTGTCTTCACAGTGTATCTTCCACTCAGAGCATGTCCATAAATAATCTTATCTTGCCCCCTGTGGAGGTCCCTGCTGTATTGGCAACATTGAACAGAACCTTCAATACTTTAGTTATAAAAGTCAGAAATTATTTTCAAACTTTGTAGCAATCTAGATTGCTACTTTCACAAGAAAATGTATTAAAGGTAAAAAACAAAATTATGACATTGTGTGAAGTTTTATGTGTAGTGATATCATGGAGAATTTCCTTTGCATCTACGCCCTGGGAAAATCTAAGTATATGAGAATTAGCTATCCCATCGCTGATACTTAAATGAAAAAATAAAATCAAATAAATAAAGGGAGGTTTGTGGCAATCATGAAGGTGAATGTGTATGTGTGAGTGTGTGAATAAGTATTGAAAGGGTTTACAATGGGCCCAATTTATCAAGTAATTATAACTATTTTACCCCATAGTAAAATTACAACTATTTGCATTATAACATGAAGACTTTTCCATGATTTTAGAATGGATTTAATTTATCTAATTCAGAAGCTAATTTTGAGCCCCTACTGGTGCTGAAGGATAAGTGTGGGTCCAAAGGTATGAAAGATATGAATCTTGCCCTAAGAGAATTCAAGGTCTAGTGAAGATTATGTGTTTAAAAATGAAATCTCACTTAGGATTCATTTTTCCAGGATTATGTACTAGAATATAGAACAGGATTATTGAATATTTTAATGGACATAATAAGATTTACAATATCATATTTCAAAAGAATTTTAAATACTTACTTATAAGCCTAGCAGCATAATTTTACTCTATTTCCTCAAGGACAAGGACAGGACTCTGTCGGTTTATGTATGCATAGTATTAGTCTCAGGTTGAACAGTGCATGGCATGAATAGTGATATCACCTTCTAAAATTGAGCTTACTATTGGGTGCCTTTTGGTTCTACCAGTTTTATCCTGGGATCATTTTTTGTTTTCACTATAGAATTGACTAAAGTCTTTTTAAAAAAATTTTCAGAACTTTATTACAACATGTTCGATTAATTTTAGAATTTCTAATATTAAAACTCCCATATTGAGCAAGCCCATCACTCTATCTATAGCACTGAAATGCCATAAGGTTGCAAAGGTCATCTTGTAAGAGCCCAATTGTTGCAACTTGTTAACAAATGAAAGGTGATTTCTAGTCTGGAGAAGAGAACATTAGTATTGCAACTTTCTTTGAATTCCAGTACACTAGAGGCTAGACCTCCCCCAAAATGCTGAAAAACACTGATAGCCCTGAAGGTGACACACACATTGCTACTCAGCATCAGACTTATTTTCTTTTAAAAAGTGTATTTTTCTATGCTCTGAATGTTACATGTTCATGTATAATTTTCTGCAAAGATAAGAAACATAATAAAAAAGTTACCCACCTTTTCAACATCCAAAAATAACCAGTATGATATTAAATCCCATTTTCTTATATAATTTTCTATATTTGTGTCATTACAATATTTAAATTTTAAATGATATCTTACCTTTGATTGCCACAGATATTTTGTGCATCGAATTAATGATAGAAAGGATGCTTATAAATAATAGCATTCTATGTAAAATTTTGTAATTTCCTAAAATTTTTGAAGATAGTAAAGGCAAATATAAAATATTTTTATTTAATAAATTGTAGGATTATATTAATCAATGAGAATAACGAAGAGGAAGAGACAGAAACAGAGGGAGAAGGAAAAAAGAAAAAGAAAGAAACACTGTCCAGGCTAAAAAGAATGTATTCAACAATGTGATTCAGGATTTGAAATTCTGAACCACAGGTATAGGTCCTGAGTCCATTTAATAATGGTAAATCAGAATGGGAAGTTATACTCCGTGTATTTATGATATGTCAAAATACATTCTACTGTCATGTAAAACTAAAGCTAACAAATAAAATAAATAAGTAGATAATTATAAATCCTCAGTACATCAGTAAATCTCCTTGAGCTTCAGTTACACCATCTATAAAAGGGAGGAAATGATAAAGCTTTCCTCAAAAACTTGTTTTGAGAATTAAGTGATAAAACATGTGAATTGTGATATAAACTTTACGTGCTACTAAAATGATGCCAGTAGACCATTTAGTAAGTTGAACTTAAAATTTAGTTCTTAAATTCAGTCCTTAAAATTATATTGTTTCTCCATGCCTGTAATCCCAGCACTTTGGGAAACTGAGACAGGAGAATCGCAAGTTCAAAGCCAGCCTCAGCAACGGCGAAGCGCTAAGCAACTCAGTGAGACCCTGTCTCTAAATAAAACACAAAATAGGGCTGGGGATGTTGCTCAGTGGTCGAGTGCCCCTGAGTTCAACCCCCAGTACCAAAAAAAAAAAATAGATAGATAAAATTATATTGTTTCTCTTTATCTGTCATTTCCTAACAGTTCACAGAACCCAATTTAAAAAATTGATACTGTCAATAAGGCTGTCACTAGCGGCATGTGTAATTAATAATTACTCGGAACAGGATTATCTTTAAATGCAAGTGTATGTTCAATCACAACAATCATCCAATATAATTAATTAATGCAAAAAGTATTGGGCATGCTGGAGCACTCCAACTAGCATTTGATGCATACTAATAAAGCACTATAGGTAAGTTACACTAGTCTAGGGCAGTTAAGTACTGCTTGCAATTCACACAATCCTAGGGCAACTAAACATTACAATTAATTCACACAATCCTAGGGCAACTAAACATTACAATTAATTCACACAATCCTAGGGCAACTAAACATTACAATTAATTCATATAATCCTAGGGCAACCACGAGCCCCAAAGTACCTCCGATACCAGGTGACCTCTCTTAGCCAAAGAGCAGATGTTGTCCTTGTCTAGTGGTTCTCTTCAGCCAATGGCTGGACGTCAGGGAATGGTGGAGCAGACCCAGGGACAAATAGCAAGGTGGCTGGTCTCACTGATGTCCTTGGAACAAGCCTAAAACTGTAGCAGGGCCAGCAGTTTAAAAGCAGTTCCAAGTTGGTGGTGTGGACCAAGTTGGTCATGTGGGCTGGTAATTGGTTATACCCAGTAAAAGTCAATGTCCATTAGTTATGTCCAGTGAGATAGTATAATTGCCACTGGGCCCTCCTTTTGCACATGTGCATGGGTTGAGCCCCCCTATCAATCGTAACCAGTAGGCCTGCTGTTAGGTGCCCCTCGTTGCTCCTTTGTCTATTACATAGGCTGGGCCCCTTTGCAGCCCTCGATTGCATGGGCTGGACTCCTTTTTCAGCCCCCATCATTGCAAGCAGGCATGACTAAGCAAGTCAGTGGCTGCTGTTCCTTATGGCCAGCAACCCAGTGAGTCTCCTGCATGTCCAGGCATGTCCATGGCATATGCTCCTTACAAAGGCCTACCTTGTAAAGTTCAGAGATGACTTCTATGGTCATCTTTTAGCATCACTAAGGGCCTTCTACCCACCTCCCAGTGCTGAACGAAGTTTTGTCTTATCTTTCCCACAGGGATCGTTCAAAATTTTATAAACGTTAAATGTAGAAACCACTGAATATAATTTTAACTAATATAAACAGTTTCAAATTAGTTGATGTTACAATTTGTAATCCAGCTAATTTATATTGTGAAACAATAAAATCTCCGTAGGAATGCCTGAACACTGGACACTCCCAGGCCTCTCCTGTCCTAGATGCTGTGAGGGTGAATGTGCATTCTGATATGTTCAGGTTAGGCTTTGTAGAGTTGAGGAGAACCACTGACTGCACAAAGTATCTATTACTCCTTGTTGGTAGTATGAATTGTAGCATCACACCTCTTTGTGAGTCACACGCAGACTAGTGACAGTCCCATGTTACTCTTTAACAACTCAGATAAACCTGACAAAGCCATAGCACAGACCATATTATAAGCCTTTTGCAAGGGGGAAAAATGAAAAGTAATGAGATTTTTGTCCCATGCCTTTTCACTGTGCAGTTGTCACTAAGGTCAAAGATTCCAGAACGCTCCTTGTGGTGCACCTTACAATGTTCACTGCCATACAACTGGATCCAATTGTATAATGACATCTAAGTTGGGAACACCTTACTCTCCTTCATGTTCTGTCAAACTATGTCTGTTGTAAGCCTGCCTGGATCCACTGGGAGAGCTTACCCTATCACTTGCTTTCAGAGTTTCTGTCTCTGGAATGTCACATCATCCTCTCTAATCTCTCTCAGCCTCTTATCAAGGACTTCTCTTATCTGTCAGGGCTCAAGGAATAATGACTTTTTGTTATTGTTGTTTTATTTTTTCTTCAGCAAGCACTTGCAAGATCTCTCTTTTCTTCTAAGCTCCAATAAACCTCATTTCTATTCTTTCCTTTCAACACTGACTAAAGGCACCAAACACTACAATTTCTAAATCACCTTTCAGTAACCAGTGAACAGGGCCTCTATTGCCAAAGAAGAAAAAGGAAAAAGGTTTTACTAACCTTCTCTTGGGTCAATTTCTTCTTTCCCATGGAGGTATCATTTAGTTCTGCAAAAGTACCTAAAATGCAAGTTTATTGAAAGTGTCCTCCTCCAACCCCTGTAGCAAATATATGTTTTGACTATTTTTCTTTTAACTATTCTTGATTGTAGGAGATGTAATTTCTGTGATTATAATTTAATAATATTTAAAAGAACACTGAAAAGGAGAAAGAAAATGTCATAAAAGAATAGTTCATTCACTCATTTACTCAATAAAATTATAGTGGGAAGTTTGTTAAACTCAATCTACTCATTCTAACCACAAAGTGAAGGAGACATATTCCCTGCTGGAATTTTCACTGTCTCTTAGAGATAAAAGTGAAATTATGTTCCAACATTTAAGGAGCACGGATGATGGACTTGACTGTGTGTGAAAGATCAGGAAAGGCTTTTCAAAGGCCAAAGTGTGAACAGGAGGAGATAGAGTTCAGCACCCAGAAAAGATGAGGATGCAATCACTCCAGGAGCCGAAGTGTAGCTCTCCATGGTTGTTCAGAAACTGCAAGTCAAGTCAGGTGTTTGAAAGAGAGGCAGTAAACATGTTATTCATGGACTCATGGGAGAGTAAGGGGCTTGAATTGTATCCTAAGATTCTGGAATCTTCTGGGCTAGGAAGTGATTTCTTTTAATGTGCATTTGTAAAGATATCTCTAATAGCAGCACTTTGCCCCCTCTGGGTCGATTAGACGAAGTTGGCCAAACACAGCAGGAATATTAGTCAGCAGGATAATGCAAAACACAACAGACTTCAAGAAGTCATATGTACTGAAATACTGGCACTGAAATACTGAGTTGCATGTGAGACATGTTATTTGTATTTTCAATGAACTTTAGGTCTTTTCAGTGTTTTTATTTAAAATCAAAAAAGGCCATATTTAATGATATGAATTTAAATAATTTATAATGGACTTAAATACTAGAACCAAATTAATTTCATGATCGAAGAGATAGAACAAATATTATTTAGTTTGATCTTAAAATCAGATCTTCAATTTTTGCATATGGGTTAAAATTATAAATTATGAATAACTGATCCTCCTGTTTGGGACTTCATAAGATTCAGCCCCATAATTTGCTCTCATGGGTAAATAAAAGAAAAATAATGTCTCCAGTAATATAACACAAGATGTCATAAAAAGTGAAAAAAAAATCATGGTTTTGGAAAGGTATTTATAATACATACATACGTATCCAACAGTGGACTTGTATCTCAAATATATAAAAAAACTCCCATAAAAATAGTAATGTTAAGACAGACCATGCAATGTGGAAGCAGGGAAAATTATTGAATAGGCACTTCACAAAAGACCATATCCAAATAATCAATAAACATTTAAAAGGCAATGTCCTTAGTCATCAGGCAAATGGAAATTAGAGCCCCAATTTAAAACCTCTCCATAGCCATCAGAATGGCTAAAGTGAAAAGGGACAATAGCAATAGTATGTTAAGATCTAATAGCACTCCTATGCGCTTGGTTGGGAGTTTAAATCACACAGCCACTTGGTGCACTAATTGAACATATTTGCTGAAGCTGAACATATTCCCACCCTCTCACCTAACAATTTCATTTTTCATCATACATGCAAAAAGGAGGCATATGTTTACCAAGAGTTATGTGCAGGAATTTGTTGAGTAGTGTTATTGCGATGGGCCAGATCTAGAAACACCCAAGCTTATCAGCAGGAGAATGGATTAAGTTGTGTTATATTTATACAATGCAATCTTACATAATAATTAGAATGAATGAACTACAGTTACATCCAACATCATAAGTAAACTTCACAAATTTAATACTGAATGAAAATATAGCAAACATAAGAGAATTTATGGTTTGATTTCATTTATTTGAAGTTAAAACTTTGGTACAGTTAGAAATCAGCATAATGGTTACTTTTAGAAATGGAAATAGTTACTAGACAGGGGATAGTCACTTCAGGGTCCATGATAATATTTTCTTTGTGTCAGTTATCAAGCTGTACAGTTACAATTTATGCATTTTTCTGTTATATTTCAATTAAAAGTTTACATTAAGAAGAAAAATCAAATAAAAGAATGTGAGTAACCATCCTCTCTTATGAACATACAGCAGCCCCATATTGTCATCTTTAATTAAAATCTAAACCTGTCAACTAAATTTGTAGTCACTTATATTGGTCATAGGGACACAATTCATGTAAAACGTGTCAGTTCTGAATTATTTCTCCTCCTCAACAGTATCATGTGCAATTCTTAAAAGTCAATCTTGTCAAAAACAATTCATCTCACCTCCTCAAAATAATGAACACATTGTCAAGGCTTGCCTTGTGATTTTTATGAAACAATTCACTATTTCATGACATTTAAGAAAGTGTAGCTTTTTTTCTCCTAAAACAAAATGAAACCTCCCCAGATTTTTTTCTGAGATGGTTATCTCAGAACAAACTAAACAGAAATCTATTTGGTACACATCTGATTTGAAATGCCTCCTATTTCCTCTTCCTCACGGTTTTCTGTGAAATGATTTCCAATGAGTTCATCTCAAATGAGGCAGCATGGCTTCTAGTAAAGGGAAAAATACTTTCTAATGTGGTTGCGGATGCTGTAAAGGCCACATAAAGTCCTCCATACTGATAACTCTTTACAGCAATGTGATTCAAATTTTACATTCTGAGCTGCATTGACTATTTTAAAAACAATAGTAGTTTTCATTTTAGTGTCATTTTGAAAATTTCTTATAAAAGGATAATCTAATATGTAAAAATATGATGGAGAATTGGAAAATAAAGATATGACATGGTCTTTTATCCTTTTTTTCTTGCTTTGCTTTCATGATTCTCATAATAGAAAGCTAGGAAATTCAGTGACAGAGGTTTAGTTCTACAGGATCACACTGGATAGAAGAAATTTACTAAATGTCCTTGGGAATGTTCAGTAGGTCACATAACTGAGACCACAGCACTGTACTTGACCATTGGACTTGTCCCACATAGGCTCCCATCAGGCAGCCAACTGCTGGCTGAAACATAAGAATAAGCATATTGGGACTTTCTATTTTTATTGAAAGTTATGTACATTTCCTAGGTCTTATTCTCCTAGCATCATAAATCGATTTCCTCTTAGGTTTCTGCAGTTTAAAGTGCCTTGTTTGGAGAACTTTATTAGAAACAAAGCTCTCAGTAGTCAGTTGTATCAGACTCCACAAGGATCACTTACCCTATGTCTAGTCATCATTTCTAATTCAGTTCTTTATAGACCATCAGCCTGCTCCTGGAAAGCCATTAATCCTCAACAAACTTTAAGTGAAACAATATTCAGAGATTTTTATCTCTCGGTTTCTACAAAGAATTCTAAAATTTTCTACCTATATTGTCCCATTATCTATCATCTATGCTTAAGACAATTTTGACAGCCTAAACTAGTCAAAATGGTAAAAAAAAATTATTAATATATTTTTAAAAATTAAACCTGTGTCTTAACCTTGAGTTTATATTTTCTCCTTGATTTGTTGCAGTTTCTGAGAAGGCAAGGTTAAGGGCTTTCCTTATGATAAGTCATTAACCCCAGCTAGAGTTCAATGGGCAGCTTGGTAGAACCTTGCTTAGATAGCACTAAAAGTAGATTGTTGTAATAGCTATGTCATTTCCAATTTTGCTCAGGAGCTACAAGTATTTGTGGGAGTTCTTTTGTGTCAATATGTTATTGTTATAAATTGTGCAAGCACATGTCTCCTCAATATTTCTGGACTCCAGTCCAAGAAAGTACACTCCATGAAGGCAGAGCTCATGCCCATTTGTTTGCCTGGGCTGCAGTATCTCTAATAACTAGAATAGAGCTTGGTACATAGCTGCTCAAGTATATGAATTGAATTCATGAATGTTATTGTGTTAGAAAGTTTGTTGTCTTCTGAGCAAAAACTGTGCCTTATATTGGACTTTATATGACTTGTCAAGTGAATACTTTAATGGAAATGCATTATCTTCTAGATCAGAGATTGTCAAATCTTTTTCTGGAAAGCCAAATAGTAAATAGTTTTGACTCTGCTAGTCTTAAGGTATCTCTGATAAGTACTCAACTCTGCAGGAAGGACTTAACTCTGAAGCAGAAGCACTAAAGAAGCCATAGACGTAGATACAAGAAAAAACAGGCAGCCAGCCCATCCTCCTCCTGGTTTTGTATAACTTTTGAGATAAAAAATGGTTTCCAGATTTTAAATGGTTTTAAAAATCAAAAGAAAAATAATATCCCATGACATTGAAAATTATAGAAAATTACAATTTCTGTGTTCATAAATAAAATTTTATTGGAACATAGCCATGCCTATTCATTTACATATTATCTATGAATACATTTGCATTGTAATGGTGGAGTTGAGTATTAGAAAATCTGAAATAAACTACACAGAAGAACTTTAAAAAATAAGAGGGCTAAAAATGATAAGGAATTTTCCTTTACATTCTCTGGGTATAACAATTTTCATATCTTCAAGACTTGAAAAATGCCTGAAAGTTTAGTTTTTGCAGACTGTAGCTCTTACAATTAAAACTTGCTAATGACACAAGAGAAAGGAAAGACAATTCCATACTTCTTGGTGAGAACAAGTTACCTATATTGATTCAAAAATCAGATACTGAAATAATGCGCACAGGTGATGCTAAAGATTCACACAAATCAATAGTATTAGGTTTCTCATCTCTATCAACTTTACAACAATTCTTTACAACAAAATTTAAATTAACTTTTCACTTTTGTCCTCTGACAGAGTTGAAAATGCTAATGAAAAATCTAGAACATCTGTACAGGAGTCAATCAAGAATTGACTATAGATTATTATCTTCTATAAACTATAAAAATCAAATGGGCATTACTTATGTTCACCAGAAAACAAAAGTTAAGGTATGTTTCCTCACAAATTATAATACTCTATTAACATGAGGCAAAGTATATCCGATCAAAAATAAAAGAATATGAGTTTTTTCTATTAGAATCT
Source organism: Geosciurus inauris (assembly GCA_004024805.1). Classification (NCBI taxonomy): domain Eukaryota; kingdom Metazoa; phylum Chordata; class Mammalia; order Rodentia; family Sciuridae; genus Geosciurus; species Geosciurus inauris. The sequence goes on along the minus strand of PVHX01000437.1, from coordinate 150,963 downwards.
ACAGTTTTCAGGAGGATGTGTAGAATATCTTATCCATGTTTCTATCTTCATAGCTCAATAATTTAATGAAAGAATTGATGATGGTCACAAAGCCATTTATTCATTCATTAATCCATTTGACCAACTAATAATCATTTAATGGTGGCTCTTCTGACCTATTGTTGTGGACAGAGATATGTAAGAAACTCTCTACCTTTTGGCAACACTAACTGAGGAGATAATGTATAAGTAGTAAAAGTGGACCTAATGGTAAGTTTTAATATAAATTTTAAATGAAAGGAATTGGAAGGCAGCATCTTTTTAAGAATTAAGGGATGGAATGATTGTAGGGAAGAATGGATCACTGAGATCTAGAGATGTTGACAAAGGCTTCCTCAAGAGGAGTGACTTGGCAAGGAATTCAGAGGGTAAAAAAATCACCCAATAAGCATTGATGAATAAGCTTTTGATACCTAAAGGGAAAGAAAAACCCCAGTGGATAAAATTGCCAGTTTTCTACCAGGAGCCTACAGGAGGACAAGTATCCACTGGGTGGCTAATGGCCAATCCTGCTCTCTCTGCCCACCCCCACTGCTGTCTGAGCCTGACAGCAAAAGATGTATGGGTTAACCTGAGCATGGCAGGATCTGAAACAGAGGAGGAGGGATAGAGTTTTTTTTCCTGAAAGCTCAGACCATTTTTTAACATCTAAAAAGATTATTGAACACAATAACCCTCCATTGTTTCTGACAAAATATCAGAAACAATCTTCTGTCCAAACAAGGCCCTGCAGAGGGATTCCTAGTGCTGTCTCAGAACTCACCATATTGACCTATGCCTTCCATAATTAATTTCTGTTACCCTAGTTGAAGATCACTGCAGGTTGTTAGGATTGTGCTTTGTAAAGTTAAAATGTCCAGTTATTTAATAATAGCAAATTTTTCTGCATTGTTTACTGCAGATAAAGAAGCATATAAACAAAAGTAATCTTGATTTTGCCTGTTCATGTGCTTGCATTTATATAGGGATGATTTTCTCAAGGCAAATTCCTAACATGGTAAACAAACATCTATACATTTTATGATTTAGATTTATATAGGATGTAATCATCATCAATTTTATTTTGCTAGTATCTTATAAATCACATGCACCCATTTCAACTACTATTGGAAATATTTATTGAATATCAACATTGTTCTAAGCGTAGAGTGTACTGAGTATTAGATAATGTAGAGTTCCCTCTTTAAGGAGTAAAAATTACAAAAGACATAGAATTAAATAATTGTTTGTAACTTTACAGGATTTTCCTCTCCTGATTGCACCCTTTTGGTAAATGCATATTCATGTAGTGATCTTGGTAAAAGAATAACATATGGAATCATCTCAAGCACCCTTTGAAATATTGACCAAATTACCAGTTTGTGCTTAGCAGGGAGGTATTCAATGCTAGAAAATACAGACTCCTATCTTCAAGGAGCTAAAAATCCAGTATAAGTGATGACACATGCTGAGATAGCTATGCTACAAGGCAGAAAGGGCTTTCTTAAAAACCCCTGATGCCTTCCCATGTCACTAAAAGTAGAAACCAATTTTATTACTGTTATTTGCAAGATTCTAATGATCTGATCAATCATCACCCAGGTCCCAAGATTGTAGACTCCTGCTTACCATGGTTCACCATGTTCTTTTGAGGCCTAGAGTCAGAAATGCTATATTGTCATTTCTGTTTCATATAATTTGCTAAAGCAAATCTAATGGCTGAATCAAATTCATGAATCAGGGGAGTACATACTGCCCACAAAGGGGAGGGTCCTGAAAAGTACCTGGCAAAGGGCATAGATAAAGGAAAGACTCAAACAGGAGAGCCAATAACAAGCTGCCACACCAGGTTAAATGCATATTTATGTGATTTTGTGTTCTTTTGATTTGGTGTTTTTTTGATTATCAGCTGTGCTCATTTCAAATTAGTTGATGTCCTTCTTTACTTCTGAGTGATTATTGACGACCCATGCATTGGTCATATGATCAAACACATTCCAGGACATGGCAATGCATTTTTGCCTAAGAGAAGTATATTTTGGCCTTATTTGTACTGACTTTTCAGAAGCATGTCACATATATTCATCTATAGGCACTTTAAAACGTCTTCCATTTCACGTGTAATGACCCAGAAACACTCACCTATGTTTTTGCACAAAGCGAGCACCAATAAATGCAACTTTTTAACTGACTACTTTATGCTGATATAAGATATGGGTGACCAGGATATTTCCATGATTCTGATCATTTAAAAATATTAATATTCAAAACCTTACTAAGCTTCTCACCTGCATCAGCTAAGCTGATTGAGGTTGTTGGACCAATCAAAACCAGACACAACAAGACTTTCCTCTTTCAACTCTATAAATATGACATTTCTAATTCCAGTGACAGAAATAAAAACCTATGATAGTGTCTCTCAAACCTTAATGTGCATTTGAATCACCCAAGAAATCTTGTTAAAATGCAGATTCTAATTCAGTAGTCTGAGGCAAGAAATGATAGTTGACATTTCTAATAAGCTCCCAAGTGATATTGATGCTCTTGATGCTTGGACCATACTTAATGGCAAAGGTCTAAAGAATTCAGTAACATTCTTTCTGATTAGAATCTTCATCCACAAATTTCTTAAACTGCATGTAAGAAAAATAAGAGACCGCAGCACATAGATTATTATAGAATTTTTTTCATATATGAAAGGTGAGCTATTCTTTTGTATATTGATAATAAACAGAATTCATATTTTGGAGACAGATCAGTAATTAAAAGAAAATCATATTCATTAAAGAGCAATTACTTATTGCTCTATTACAGGCTATGGTTGTTGTCCATGAATGCAGAATTACACTTGGACAAGTAAATTTAATCAATGCTCATAAGAAGCTATAGAATATGCTGGTAATTCTGTATTTCTCAATTCACAGTAAATCATAAATTGTGCTCATTAGCTACAAAAATATATTGATTTATTTATGAAATAAGGTGCAATATATTTTGGATGAAAATATTAAAAAAATATTTAGTACTTACTTGGAATGACATGGTGATAGTTATCATAGGTGAAACAATGATGGATGACACATGACACCTATTCTCAGTGAGCTTGCAAACAAGTGAACAGAAATGGATAATCAGGCAGCAATAAAACAATGAAGGAAGTACTAAATTCCTTAAGAAATTGACAGAGGTCCTAAGGAAATTGCTAAAAGGAAAAGTTACTTGATTGTGAAGAAAAACAAGAAAAAAACTAATATCAGTGTATATCAGTGTGTGTGTGTGTGTGTGTGTGTGAGAGAGAGAGAGAGACAATAAGAATATATATAATACTGTCGATATCCGTATCGACATCAAGATAGTGAGAAACTGATGGATAGAGAGATAAGAAAATCAGTAGACTGTTCAAAATAAGAATCCCTGGACCAGAATCCTGCTCATGCATGGTAAGACAATCATCAGTCTTGGTAGAAGCATTCAGTATATTTCACAGTTTAGTGAAGGAAAGGAAAGATGGTAAAATTCCATTTGAACCCCAGAAACCCGAACAAAATATTATAGTTACTCCTTATACTTTTATTCCTACTTCTACACTTAATTTTGCTTAGACTTTCACAGTTTTTGGATCTGTAAAATGAGTTGATCTTCTAGTACTCAGAACTTTATTCATAATTTATTGTAGCCCTGTTTAGTGCTTGAAAAAACATGATTATTTGGAGAAGTTCGGAGAAGAATAAAAACAGTGATAGAAAACATAATGGGGAGTGAAGATTAGAGCAAATGTGATTTAGGGATTTGCTCACATGAAAAAGACTGCAGGGGACTTGGATTTCATTGTGAATGTTGGACTAAGGGTACTGAGCACAGATTTGATGATTGAGGCATGACAAAAAGAATATGCACTAGTCAAACACATAAGCAAGCACCAGTCCACATGTGCTTGGCCAGTATTGCTTGCTCCTCCTGCAAGTATACAGCAGGGCAGCTTTCCATTGCTCCATGGCTGGCCAGGGATACTTGCCAATCTTCTAGGTCAGCCATATTCAGGTTCTGGCCCTAATAACATCAGATGTAGTTAAGTATTCTCATGTATTCTCTCAAGAATACTGGCTCCATTTTACCTGTATAGTCTTGTTTTGGATGGGGGTAGTAGGGATTGAACTCAGGACCACCAAGAGCACTCAACCACTGAGCCACATCCCCAGACCTATTTTTTGTTTTATTTAGAGATAGGGTCTCACCAAGTTGCTTAGCACTTCTCTTTTACTGAGACTGGCTTTGAACTTGTGATCTTCCTGTCTCAGCCTCCTGAGCCACTTGGATACTTGTATAGTCTGTATGAAATTCCCAGGCTTCCTTGACAAGCAGAATTGTGAGCTTGGAGAGAGTCCAGTTCATCCCAGAACCTTAACCCAGGATCTTTGTTCCTGTGGGTTCAAGCCAGTATAAACTGTCATGCCTATTTTTCAATGTGGAAAGATAAAGAAAGAAAGAGAAAGAGAGAGAGAGAGAGAGAGAAAGAAAGAGAGAAAGAAAGAAAGCCGGCTGGCCCACAAAATTTAGGCCGACCTCTTTCTTTATTGCCCTGAAAATATCCCTTTTCAGTGGGATGAGAAGGCAATTATGTTTGTTTAGAGAGTTTATTATTATGCAAAGTAATTTTTCAGTACCACAAAAAAAAAGAAAGAAAGGTGCTGCGATTCATCACATTTGAAGTATCATTATAATTTGATAAGAATACTTTATAATAGGAAAAGAATTTAGGAGTTTGATTTCAAGTACTGATGTATTTTTTTTCATAAGAAACAGATTGAAGTAACTGTGCTAAGATCCATTAATTCTTGGTGCCAAATTTAAGCATAGCCTCAGATATTGCAACACCTGTTATTTTTCATTTGTATACCACCAACCTCAGCAATCTTTGACTAAGGGCTCAGATAAAACAATTAAGTATCTTCAAACTTATTCAGTTTATATGTTATCTGTATATCTGAAACTCTTAGAAAGGATTGTAATTTGGTAGTTGACTGGAATCACAAATTAGCAGTTATAGCTGATAGAAAAAGACTTAAGAACCATGTCCAGCAAGGTGTGCAGCCCTTGTGAGAAAGTCTCTCCAGAAACAAAGACATTACTAATAATAAGAATCTCTAAGATGGCTTTGAAAAAGGCAGTGTTGCTTCCTGAAGTTCATACTCAATGTAGCTCTTCTACCTGTGGCTGGAAGAGAAATCATATTTTGTACTCAATGTCTTGACCTCAACAGCTCTCCTTACTTGAAATTTACCATGAACACTGTTTTAACCAGTTTTTTCACTGCTGAAACCAAAAGACCTAATAAAAACAATTTTAGAGGAGAAAAATGTATCTGACACTCACAGTTTTAAAGGTCTCAGTCCATAGATGGCCGACACTATTGCTCTGGGCCCCAGATGAGGCCAAACATCATGACTGAAGGGCGTGAAGGAGGAAAGCAGCTCATGACATGGCAATCAGGAAGCAGAAAGAATTCTCCTCACCAGAGACAAAATATAAGTCCCGAAGGCTTGTTTCCAGTGACCCACTTCTAGCCACATCCTATCTGCCTATAGTTACTGCTCAGTTAATCTGTATCAGTAGATTAATGAATTGATTAGGTTAAAGCTCTCGTAACCCAATCATTTCACCTCTAAACTTTCTTGCATTGTCTTACACATGAGCTTTTGGGTGAAATTTCATATTTAAACAATAACAAACACTAAGGAAAAGTCAAACAAACCTAGATCTATCTAAAGACAAATGCAAATGTAAGCATTTAGTTCCACAGAGCAGTCCATTAACTCCTTTTCTTCTTTTCAAAGATCTCATGCTCAACCTAACCTCCCACTCACATTTTCCCAAATAGAGTATGTACATATCTAGATGAACCTAATCTATAAACACAAATTGGACAAAGTGTTTGATAACATTATCAAATAATATTTGCATAGAAGTACCTTTATTTCCTAACTCACTGATATTGGCCATTTTTAGCACATGAATTTGTATTGTGACCACTATTTCTTATGGATAAGACTTCATCTACTAGTTTTAAAATATATTTTTGATAATAGCCTTAATGAAATATAATTCACATGCCATATAATTGGCCCATGAAAAGTATACATTCTGAGGCTTTCTGTCATAGATTTATGAAATCATCACCAGAATCAATATAAGAGCACATTGCCCAACCCCCCCCCCAATCCCTTTTATTCTGTAGCTATCATTCCCCAAACCTTTTATCCTTCTTGGCCCTAAGCAATCAATTAATCACTAATCTTTCTGTCTCCATCTATCTGCCTATACCGAAAATTTCATAGAAAGGCAGTAATAGGTTTTATAATGGCTTTACTGGCTAAATTTATTCAGTTAAATATATTTTATTCTCTTAAAACATTACTTTTTTCTGAGGCATACACCTAAAACAAATGGTATATACCAACAAAGATTTTAGAACTACATTTACAGCTTATATTTGAAGTTCTGTGAGAGCTGGGGTATAGCTGAATGGTAGAGTGTGTGTTTAGCAGACACAGGGACCTATATATTGCAATTTCCAGCATATGTGGGCATGTGCACGTGTGTGCACACACTCAGGTGAAAAAAATCTCTATGAACACATGTATGGTTAAGTATATATATGTGTGTGTGTGTATATATATATGTGTATATATATACACATATATATATTATATATCCAGATAGATATATTCCCTTTAACGAGATTAAAGCAAGTCTTATTTCTAACTTATTTACTTAGTGCTGATTTAACAACTTCAACATAGCTTCAATTTAAAAAATATATATTTGGATAAAATATATTTTCAATTGTTTGTTTGTTTATAAGGTGATTTGGTAATGTAGAGAACCACTATATTTAGTGCCAGTAACAACAAGCCTTTAAACTTATGGAGAAAGTTAATCCCTCTGTCTCACATTCACACTGGGCTCCAAAGCATGGCATTTCTTTATTGCCCATAGGTATTTTGGGGAAGTATGGAGCCCAGTGGATTCATGTCCACTTCGATATTCTTTAAAAGCAACTGCTAATGAGTTATTATGTGAGATGATAGCTATGCTAATTTACTTGACTATGGTAACCATTTCACTATTGTCTTTGTTCCTTTGTGTTGCTATAATAAAGTACCATAGACTGAGTAATAACAACAGAAATTTATTTCCCATAATTCTAGAGGCTGAGAAGTCCAAGGTCAAGGCACCAGCATTCTGTTGCTGGCAAGGGCTTTCTTGCTAAACACTCATATGGCAGAAGGAAAAGGACTCTTTACCTCAAGCCCTCTTATGAGAATGTAGTAACTTCCTGAGGTCACTACCCTTAGGAAAGTTCCTACCTCTTCACACTGCTGCATTAGGGATTAAATTTTAACATTAGTTTTAAGAAGAACACAAACATTCAAAACATATCAACTATGTGTAAGTATATTAGAACATCATTTGTACATCTTAAATATGTGCAACAAAATAACTTACTTTAAAAAAGAGCAACTGCTAATAAATACATACTCTCTTGCTCAAACTATTGCTATGGACTCCTAATTTCTCTTCCTAGCTTCGCATATTGCCTCATCTTAGTCTATTCACCATCACAAGAAGTCTGAATTATAAATTTAACACATTACTCCTCTGATCAAAACCATCCAATATGTCCCCTTCTCATGAAAAAATAAAATCCAGAGGCTTCTGTGTGACCATATGCCCTTGCCTCCTGTTCTAAAACCACGTGTCTTATAACCTTGTCTCATTGGACACTCATGTTCTTCCCCAGAAATTTCAGTTTTATTGTTTTTGAAATAACAAGCTTGCTTTGGCCTTGGAGCCTTAGTGCGGACTACCCCTCTTAATACTGTTTCCCCTCAAATATTTCTGTAGCTCATGCCATTGCAGTATTTGAATCTCCAGTCAAGGTCTCTTAAGTCACTAGTCATGCATACAGGAGCACACTTCCTTCCCACTCTCTTGCTGTTCCTTTATTCTTCTCAGTCTTCTTAGCACCATGCCCCTGTTGTTTCACTTACTTGTCTATTCATTTCTCTCCCTCTCTCCATCCATTGTACATTCCCTGAGAGCAAGGTGCTTGTTTGTTCACTGCTATGTTCCTGGTGCCTAGGAAGTTCCTGATAATATAGTAAATATTTGGTAAATATCCGTTGAATGGATGCATGCATGGATGGATGGATGCATGTCTGATTGGATAGGTGGGTGGTGAATGCATGAAAGCAAAAGAAATATTCATCTTCTTCCTATAAGATATAATAATTCCAAAATAAAAGTATAGAATTTTTAGATACTTTTAGTTTTTCAAAGTTCAATTAAAAATGCTTAAATGTTTTCAGGACTACAGGTTAGCTTTTTGCCCTGAAATCACTCTTGATCTCCTAGATGAACTCACTTAGATAAGAAAAATGACTTGATTTGATTTTGACCTATAGAAGACTTTGAAGATCTGTTTTTTAAATAGGAATTTTCTGATTAGACTTACTAGAAGCCTCATTTTAGAGCTGACATTCTGTAGTCATTGGGTGAAATATTAGAAGCAACAAAGAAGCAATAAGCTAGACCTTGATGATCAAGCTTCTGCAGTAAGGTACTGCCTAGACACCATCATCTCCTCCTCCTCTTCCACTAGTGCACACCTTACAAGAAAAATTGAAAGCTATGTATGTTTTTTACTTTATTCAAACTCTTGTTTTTGTGTTTTAACATTAAATAAATAGAATTCATGATTTATATATTTACCATATTTTCAGTTACATTTTGCCTTGCTTTTAAAACTGTCTTTGTAGGTTTGAATACATCTAAACAATGCCACAGAATGTGTTTATTGCCTGGTCACAAAATAATAATGTGCTTTTTTTATTCTTATATTGAGAGGCACAGCCATAAAAGAAGCTATAAGACATACTAGTTCTGAAAATTCAGTAAAATGTGTGAATTATGTAGTTTCTGTATTAAGAAGCTAAAATGTAAGTAAGTGTACTATAAGAACCTCAGAAAATCCAGGCAATCTAAGGGTTTGAATGAAAGTACAGTGTGACTACTATAAATAAATTAAGAGGAAATAAAAACGATGAATTTGAATTTTAAATGAAAACAATAAGGCACATTATCTCTTCCTGTCACCTAATTGAGCCTCAAGGCAAAAGAGCAGAGAGCTACAGTAAGGTGAGCTACCTTAGGCCAATCCCAGGGGAGGGAGCCAGGTGAGAATGACCTTTGCAGGGACAAGAGACAACACAGACAGGAGAGATGCAAAGGGATCCAGAGAGGTCCAAATGGGACCCAAGAGCCAAAAGCAGAGAGGAAAAGTGTCTTCAAAACAGAAATTAGTAGCTTCAATGGCCGTAGTTTGCTAGAAGGTGAACAAATGTTCAGAGATGAGATGTTCCAGTTGCCAGGAGGATACTGTCTGCTTGGTACTAAGACATGAGCAGTGGCTCTGCAGTGGTAGGGAGAGGTGGGACTTGGGGTTTGTATAACATTTACTTATGAATTTGCTGTATCTGTCCCATCAGTCCATTATTGTTTGAGAGGAGAGGCAGGGCTGCCAAAGGACTTTGAACACAGAAGAGATTCAACACACTTGTTGGATAATGAATGTACTTTATCCTTCTTCACAAGTAAATCCTTCATACTTTAAGGGTAATCCGTAAAGTATATTTTCACTTTAAAACAAAACACATCTCTTTAATATTTCTCTGAAAGAAATACTTTGAACTGAAGGCAAGCACAAAGTTTTCATAGGGAGAATATTTTGAGAAAGTTGTATTACAAAGCAATGATTTTTAAAATGGGAGAGCCGCCTCAACCATAACCATAGTATGTCATGCCAGCAACAATGTTTTAATTGCCACCATTTGTCTGGCTTCAGAACAATGAGGTATGGATGGGCCTGGGACTGGCTGGAGAGTTCCCAGGGTAAGAACAAAATGAGATGCACTGTACAGTGGACCTGGCAGATGGAGAAAGCCTCTGATGGATGACTCTCTGAACAGACTGCTCAGAGACCACAGGCTCTGGGTGACTTGGCTCAGACTATTAGCTAAAAGAAGTATTACTCAGCCTTTCATCAATAAGGATTTTATTGTGCAATCATTGAGCATTTGAATTAAAAATGAAATGCAATTTAGACTTTGCATCATTTCAACTTCTTTGTTTTAATTGCACCTTTGTACAATAACAAAATCTGCTATGATACACAGACATGTGATTCTTGACATAAAATAGTCCATTTAAATATTGGGTGGTCGTTTGTTTCTTCTTTAGAAATAGCTTTTTTGCTGAATTTAAGTTCATTAAAAATAAATATGGCTATGCTTGCTAGTAACAGCAGTTCTAGTCAATGTGGTTTATGAAAAAAAAATCTAAAATTATCCAGATGTCACTTAATCAAAGAACCCAAAAAATATGCATTAATTATGCCAAGGTTTCTTCTTATTTTGTATTAGCTTTTTTGTGAAATAGAAGTTGTAGAAAAGGCTACATGTAGATGATAAAGGTTAGCTTTTAAAGTATTTTTTTCTTTCCTTTTTTAAAGAAAATCAAAAGGGATTTTCTTCATTTCTTTGTTTTTTTAATGCAAATCATATTATAACCTTTTAAAAGTTTTATATTTTTTGGCTTATCTCTGAGGGGCAACATAGTAAAGTAGTTAAAAACGAAAGTCTTAAAACCACATCGATTGGATTAAATCTGAGGTGCAATGTTTGCATGTCTTAATTTCCCCCATTTATAAAATGGGATTGTGAGAAGTAAATAAATTTATATATGTAAAATTCCTAGAACGGGGTTTAAATATAGCAGGTCTATGTAAGAATAAGTTATTTTTTTTGTTTTTCTAAATTCCAGAGGTCCTCAAACATCCAGTTATTTATTCCCCTTTAGCTATGCACCTCACTGAAAGCACATTGGTATTCTGTTTCCAGCATTTGAATTTATTAGGGATTATACTCAGTGCCTTAACAATGCAGCAGTTTCACAGATAAATGACGACGAGCTGTTTTTATTTTCATGAAGCCTTGATTTGAACAGTGTTATTACATGTGTACTATTGAGGATAGGACTTAACACAGACTGTGCTGACAGCAGGTGTGAAACCTTCAGCCCACAGGCCAAACGTGCACCTCAGCTTAGTGTCATCAAGCCAGAAGGGCAAGCACCAAGAGCTGGCATTGCCATTCATACCTTCTGCTGTGAAATACAAAGACGGCATTGCAGTTTTCTGGAGCGACATTTTATAAACACATAAGCTGAGGCTATTTCCAATCCATCTCACCCCTCACCATAATTATAATTCTCAGTCTCTCTTTGCCTTTCTGATAAGTGTCATTGTATGCCTCTGAAATATTGGGATGCATGAAAGAGAGAGAGAGAGAGTGAGTTTGTGTTGTCAGTCTCTTTGCATCTCTTTTGTATGAGGGCATAATTCCCTTTGAGCATCTCTCATTATTGTTCATCTTTTTGCCTTTTTAGTCATTTTCTTTGTATGGCTTATGTTGTATCTTAGCTCGGCATTCTCCGTCCTTCTTTACCCTCCTCATGTTGTCATCTCAAAATTCTAGACTGTTTGGATTAGAATGGAATATTGTCTTATTTTACGATAGGTGCAATTCTTTAAAACAGAACCAGATACATATTTTGTTGCTTAATGAATTCATTGAAAAGAACTCCTTTACTTAGCAAATATTTAATACCTGCTCTATGCCACAAACTAGAAATAGAGTTTGGTTTCTTATTCATACTTAAAAGTGCAGAAAATATCCTGTATTTTTGTTAACTAAAGCATAGCTAGTTATTCAAATATCTTTTAACCCTTTGATTGATGGAACTACATAGAAAAAGTAAAGGATTTTCTGCCTTGCTCTCAACTCAAAATAAGAAATTAGTGTAAAAGAATATACATTAAACATATATTTCCAAATAGATTAGACTATGTTAATGCAAGTAAATGCAAATTCACAATCACAATGAATTTAATTAGTTAACTTTAACATCAAAGGATTTCCTTTTTCAGAACAAAAGAAAAATGATGACAGTCTGTCTCGTTGGCATGGTTATTGGCTCAAGATGCTTGTACATTCCAGTTCAAGCAGTCGTCTTCACTTCCTCTGGCAGAGCATCTTGTGATCTAGGCCATAGTGTGTCTATGAAGACAGTATTTGAGATTAAGCTCAGATAAATATCCAACTCGTAAACGTGCCTCTGTGTCTATGACATCTCCAATGTGGACATACAGGGACTGAAATTTTTAGAATGCTACTAAAGTAAACACTATCTTTTCAGGCATTGAGGGTAAATAGGCCTAAAAGACAAGGAATAAGAATCAGTCCCATTTAAGAAACAGAGAAAGAACTTCAATATGTCTACTGTGTGGGCTTCGTGTTCCCTTACTGGCATTTCTTTGATATGTGATTTTCAAAGCAGGTGCTATTCTTATTGCAATCACATTGTCACACTCCAGTAGGAGGAAGCAATTAAGCCCATAATAAGTTAAGAGGTGATGTTTTGTGTTTTTTTTAATCTCATACAACCCGTTGATTTGTTAGCTTTTGAAAACAGATAGGAATTTTTCAATTACACCCTGCAAAATACCTTTTCTCATTCTGAGTGTTTGAAAAGCAAATGTATCTTGGATCCAGTGCTTTTGTGTTTACAAATCTGGATATGATTTAGTAAGCTTTAAAGAGATAGCAAGCGCATAGTAAGAAAATCAGATTTACATAATTTTCTGCTTGCTTACAGAACACAGCAGTTGAGATTATCTTTTACATTTGGGAAGACTGTTTTAATATGATAAGATGAAATACCACCTACAGTATACTTGATCTTGCTAGTTTGACTTCTTAAAATAAATGATGAGCTGATTTGTCATAGTGCCTTTTAACATAAATTGCTATTATAATCTAAAGAAGCAATTCTAGAAGAGACTGCCTTTTTACCTCATCTACATAAACAGATTTAAGTTATTTCTACATTTATTCTTGTCTCTCTGCCGTTTATTTGCTGTAACTTTACATGGCAGCAACAACAAAATCCATGCTTTGTTCATTCCATCCATTCTTCTATTCATGCACGAACAATAGCAAAGAACAGCTTAAATGGAGAAGTGGCATAAGTAAAAGAAGTATGTTGACTTTACTTTTTGCATATAAAAATAAAAGGTTTTTGAGAGATATCTGTGCCCTTTTTCCCCTACTGGAAACACAATTAGATTGCAACCTTGGGGAAATAAGACAAGCTGAGGGTTTTACTCTTCAGCTGCTGCACTATGTATGTATGTATATATTCTTGCAGCTTCGATAGTTGCTGTAAATAATGAGTGTCCTAGTCCAAGCATCTTTTAGCTGTAGGAGTGTGATTGCTGGGAAAAGAGGAGGTAGTCTTAAACTAAAGGACCCAAAGGAGCCTCTTATACAATCATGACCCTCAGGGGAATGTTGGATGTTTTTTCATCCTGATTTTTGCTTTATGTATTGTGGGCATTATGCTTGACTAAGCTTTCTGTCACTGTCTCTAAATTCTATTTGTACAAATTTGCCATGGTGCCTATTTACTGTATCATCTGTATTTATTTGACCACAAGAGTTAGAAAAATGAATGTGGTTGTAGGCTGACTAAGATTAGTTATTCATTGAGATGTGTCTAGATTTAGCCATTTTACATTAAAAAGGGTGTTCGCAGTGGGGTGCACATGAATCTTCCGGTCAAGCTTTCTTGTTATATTCTGTACAGAGATTATATATATGTATGCATTATCTCATTCAGGGCACAGCCTGAAATTGGAGTTATCTTGGGTTTGTAAGTGGCTGATGATTATATCCTTTCAGCTCAACAGAACAATAGTACTGACCCCTGGAGTCTGATTGGAGCCTTTGTTTTTATTGTTTTCCAGGTGGGGTAAAGTTTGTAGTAAACATGAATAATAGATATAGGCTGAGAGAGTATCATTTAAGCAAAAACTTGAATGAAAAATCGACAAATTGGTTCAAAGGGAGATTTAGCTGAAGCTATAAGAAATTCTGCCCTGGCAAACTTCCCCATGCTTCCAGGCAGGCTTCCTGATCTAGGAAGAACTTCCCACTCTAAGACAGCCTTCTGAGACCTAGGAGCACTTAATGTATGCATTGCTTGTTGGACACTCAGCCAATGCATTTTGACATGTCTTTCAATTTCACCATGTTGTCTCTTTAACCCTTGTATTGTTTCTTTTTTGGGGGGGAGGCGCTTACCAGGGATGGAACTTAGGGGCACTTGACCACTGTGCCACATACCCAACCCTATTTTGCATTTTATTTAGAAAGAAGGTCTCACTGAGTTGCTTAGCGCCTCACTTTTGCTGAGGCTGGCTTTGAACTTGCGCTCCTTCTGCCTCAGCCTCTGGAGCCTCTGGGATTATAGGTGTGTACCACCACATCTGGCTTGTATTGCCTTTCAACAGCTTCTGTGACACACTCCCATGAAAGGAGGCTGTTGATTTGCATTTGTTTTTTATTGGATGAAGAAATGATCAAGAGTGTAGTGGCTGAAATCCACACAGATTATTAACTCACAATTCTGTAAGTTTGATATGCTAGCTAAACTGGGCTCTTGTTTACAGACTCTAGGTGACACTCTGCTCTCAAGCTCATTCCAGTTGTTGCCAGGACCCACTTCCTGATAGTTGTGACAAGGAGGTCCTCATTTCCTTGCCATCAATGGGAGGAAGTTTTCTACTTCCAAGTCCTCTGCATTCCCTAATGCATGGGCCTCTTCGTCCATAAACAGCAGGGGAAATCCCTTTGTAGAGGTGAATCTGGGACTTCTGCCATGGATGGAGAATAATACTTCCTTTTAAAGGAGATCACATGACTAGGTTAGGCCCATTCAGATCATCTCCATATTTTAAGGTCAGTTAATTTAGGACTTTAATTATAACTGCAAAATCTTTCACAGCAGTACCTAAATTAGTGTTTGATTTAGTAACCAGAGGATAGGAATCCTGGGTGAGGAAAGGCATTTTTAGAATTCTCCCTACTATACCTATCTCCTATGGCACTCAGTCCTAGGCCCAGGTAGACACAAAATAAATATTCTTAAATGAATCTACAAATACATGAACAAATGAATGATAAAAGAGACACTTCAAGAAGTCAGCTATCCAACCGTACAAATTACTAACAGGTAAAATTGAGCTTCTAGGTAAAGATAATTTAGTTTAACCTGAATAAATTAGTTTGGGGTAGTTTTACTTCACCTTATATTCATGATTAAGTTGATTCATCATGTAATGAATTACCATTCACTGGTAAGAGTTTTTTTAATAAATGACAATAAATTTAAGAGAGATTTTTTTCCTTTAAAATCCTAATTATTAGCTTCTAAAAAATTGTGCCCTGAAATTAAATTTATTTTATAAACCAACTTATAAATTACAAAGCATAATCACAAATAGTATCTCCTCTAATGCTCACAATAATCCAAAGATATTAATATCTACACTATATAGATAGAAATGTGAGGCTCACAGCATTTCATTATTTTGGTGGTTTTAATTATTTATGCTTAAAACTTTCTAAAAGCAGTTAAATTTGCTTTTAAAAAGAGGGGGAAATGTTCAAAATGGTAGAATTTACAAATACAATGAAGCGAAAAAATTTTTTAAATGTCCTTTGCATGCTCTGCCCAAAACAAAAATTCTTTTATTTAACCCTAGAAATGTGTCTCTCAGAAATTAATACAGTAAGTTATGTCAAGAAGAATCTAGTTTTTTCCAGCATTTTGTATAACTGGCTGGAAAAAGACTTTTGATCCCTACCAACCAGCAAAGGAATAAAATAGTAACATCTCGAAAGGAACAACATGTGATATATATGTCTCTGCCACCTAAGAAATAGTGACTCTCAACATTTTCTTCGAGAATGTTGTATCCTTTACTCATTTTAAAATAGGCTTTTGACTGTATTATTTTCGTGATTGAGTGATGGAGAGATAAAACTGTAGTCAAAATGGTTTCTCCATACTTTAAAAACTAGCCTGAATGAAAGTCAATGGTACAAGACGTATTTTAAGAATACTTTTAAAAGGATGAATGGAATTAGTGAACTCATAATTTAGTAAACATATCTCCAAATGGGGAAGGACTCAAACTGTTCAATATGAAGAAAGGTATTTGCAGTGCTCCAAATGAGTATGTTTGTGTTTTTGATGAAACTTTCAGTCACAGTGTCTCCCTAGGCTACTTCTCTCTACATTATTCAAGTTTCAATACCTTTTCCTTTTCCAACACTCCCTTTATTCCTGCTCACCCATTCTCTTTCACTTACAAATCTTTCCCATAATACCCTTACATCATATTTCTTTTCCTTGTCAGCAAACAATAATGCAAGGCCTTTGACAAGTTATTTTTCTATATCTGCTAAGTCCAGATATAATCTGTGTGGGCTTTCATAGTCCTATAAGTGACTCTGAGCTTGACCTAGGCCCTTGCCTTTAGCATTCAATGGTGAGATTTCACGGGAATTGTCACCTTGTTCCTTAAAGAATAAAAATGGCATTCTGGCAATCTTAAATAAGAAAAACACTCACACGGAAACCATTACGACAAATTGAGGAATATTGAACTAGTCAATTTGTGCATTTCATTGAACATTCTGAACCATACAAATTTGAATGAAGCTTTCAATACACAAATAAGCCAGTTCTGTAACAATAGACATTGCCATTGTATATTAGACATTATGCATAGTGCAGCCAGCTGCATCAAAGAGATGGGGGAATTGGGACTTGTTTTCAGCGTTAAAGCAAAATCCAAAAAAATTATTGTTGTTGCTCTGTAATAAACAGGAATGCTGTTTAATGAAAACCTCTATTTGTATTATTGGTGAGTTTTTGTTCCTAATTCAGACATTTGGATAAAGCTGCTCCATTACTCTTTGCAAACATGTAGCTGCCATAATGCTTGAACTTTGAAAACAATCACCTTGTTCCTGTCAAGAATATCAGAAGAATAACTTTAAAACTATAGACAAAAAGCAGCTATCTATAGGAAGAGATTCCCAGATCAGAAGGAAAATGCACAGGGCTTAGTGCATCCCTCTTATTGCCTTTATCCTCAGTATGGTAACAATGAGATAATAATATTTAACATTCTTTTCCTTTTTGGGGAAAGGGAGAAAAAATCATCTCTTTTCTAATATTATAATTAAAAATCTTACCCAAGTGCAATTATGTAGCCCAGACCATTTTAGAATGGCATATTTCTAAGAAAACACCAAAATGTATGATTGTTTTCTTTAAATCTTGTACATTAACTTACAGGGAATTTTAGATATTCTTTTTTGACAATCAGAATGATGTCAGATATCCTTTATAATTGTGATTGTAGTTCAACTTATTGTGAAATGGAAAATGTATATTAGAACAAGTATTTAAATGTGGCTCTATGATTTCATTAGCAATTACTCTTTGATATTGGTGTACTAGGAGGTAGAAAAGTTACTGCAGTAAAACCAAATTGACACATTTATTGTTTTTAAACCATAGCTTTGCTCTCTAGGAATATATGGTTCCCTTAGTCCCTTTTCTATTTTTCAAGTTTTCAAGTCCTGACCTCAAGCACGAATAATAAACTGAAGCTGCAACTTCACTGGAAAATACAAAACAAAACAAAGCTGCATTTTATGCAAAGATGCTCTGAATGCTGATTTTCTGATTTCATGTGTACCGTTGAGAAACAGAGAATCACCAGTGAGTCTAAAAGAAAGGAGAATTTTATAGATGTCTATTCTTTTGATTCTAGGCAATATTCCTCTTGTACAAATAAATTAAGCATTCATAACACATTTCTAATATAATAGTTATTCAACTATCACTAATATCTGATCAAAAAAATACTTAGTATGAACTTCATAGGCTTGAAGTACTGAAAAATTCCAAGCTGAATATATTAGAAGCAAATAAAGCAGACATTGATTATAGATCTTAGAAATTATTTTCAACATTTGATACTTTGAAATGCAATTCTATCATTTTTATCATAAGTACAGAACAAACTCATTTTGTATTTTATTGGTTGAAATGCCTAATTAAAGAGGTGACTAACTGTTGGATAATTTACTAGACTATGAAATTCTCTTGACTATATTAGATTTAGAGATATTTTAAGATTATATTTGCTACATTTATTATTAATGAGCAATGAGAATTATGAAAGCTGAAAACAAGATTCTAAATAAACTAATGTGAGCAGTGCAATGTACTGGGCCGGGGCCTGAACTCAAAGCCTGGACACCTGCATTAATTCTCTGCACAGTTTTTCACTCTCCAGTTTCCAGTCTTTTGAGGCTTTAAAATGGCATAAGCCTAGTATGTCTTTCTCTAACTGAATTTCTGATTTAGTTTTTACTTTTGCAAAGGATAATGGAGTCTTTCAAAGTTTATTTTCACCCTGGAACTCAAGTAATACGTGATTTGCTGAAAATCATTCCTTTTCTTCTAGAGTGGAATGTTTTATTTCAAATTGACTACAAATTTCTTAAAGCCAAAAACTAGGTCTTGTTCATCTTTGTGTGCTGAGCACCAAGCATAAAGCCTAATACAGAGTTAGGTGCTCAATAAACATTCATTGAACAAATAATCTGATTACTGGTATAAAGTCAGTTACTTGTAGGTTATAATTTTCTGACTGAAGTTCAAAAGAATAATTTTTCAGTTTTAGGTTTTAATGTATACATTCAGATTAAGAATAATTGAAAATACTATTAGAGGCAGTGCCCAATAAAATAAAAGTTTTGTCTTATGAAATGACAAGACTTTCCCTAGTGTTTTATAAACAAAGAAATTATTTATATAAAATTTAACACCAATGGACCAAAACATTTATTAATGTAGGAACTGCTATTTCTGTTACAGCCGAACACTAACATAAATGATCAAATTTGAATATTCCAACAATGAGTCAAAGTATAGGTGTTTCAATATAAGGTCTAAAAAATGTTACTCTTCTCTTTTTAATATCTTGAGTAATGTCCTAAGAAATTATGAGCAGGGCTGGGGTTGTGGCTCAGCAGTAGAGCACTCACCTAGCACAGGTGAGGCACTGGGTTCAATCTTCAGTACCACATAAAAATAAAGGGATTGTGTCTGCCTATGACTAAACAAATATTTAAAAAAGGAAAGAAATTATGAACAACCTATTACCAGTACTTTTTTAAAGGAAGTTACTAAACATCTTTAAAAATTAGATTAGAGTATGTTTAGTGCTGGAGTCACTATGCAAATTTAATCTTTCTTCTTTTCATCCTTTGGACACTACTTTTTATTTTTGTGTGTATGTTACCAAATTCCTTCCATAATGATCGTATTTCTCATTTTTTAATTTTGCAAACTGGATCACCTTAGGTAGAAATAAAGTCTAGAATAAAGAGCATTTCAAGGTTGTAGGGGAGAGGGGCATTTTATAGTTGAAGTCATAATAAAAATATAAGAACCATGAGTGTCTTTAAATATTTAAGAAATACAACAGGAGACAGGACTTTCATTAGACAATGTTGCTGGTATAGCAGAAACCAAAATGATGATAGTGTAAAACAGTGGGTGATATTCCTAGGACAAAGTCCTTGAGGAAAAAAAAATACAAGATTTAATTAAGATTTTAAGACTCCTTTTTCATTACTGAGGGAATGTGCCTGCTAACAATATTATTAATGCAGACCACACAGAAGTGATGAAACTGAGAAAATTATAGTAAGCCAAGAAGAGTGGTGGCAGAGATTGAAAAGTTGTTTACTTTCAATAGGTTTATTTACCTAAAATTAATTTCTTGTGTACCTACTATGTGCAAAACACAATGAATTTAGGAGGATATGAAGTTGCACTAGACCCAGTATCTATAATCTATTGTTGTTCTCTTTTTCATTTGAGTGTTGTCTTTGTCCCCCAAAATGAAAGACTCGCTTATAAATGATTATTTAAGGAAGGAATTTCAGGGAACCCTGGTGGGCAGTTGAACCAAACAAAATAGGGAAGGAATAAATCCAGTCCAATATTGTGTTGTTGACCTGGTCCTTGCTGTGGGTAATGAGGCTTTTTTCTACTGGGGATCCTCTGAAAAGCCAAGTAAAATCTGCTTTAGAATTGTTTGCTCTGCACACAAATGGTTGCCATAGCAACAGCTAAAGTAATAAGGTAATGAGAGGATGTAAGACAAGACACAAACCATGTATAAAACCAGTATATTTTGCAAATTTATCTCATGTAGAGATAAAAGAGCAGGTATTTATTAAGTCCTTCTTATATGCAGTCATCATGCTAGTCACTGGGGAAGAGGAAAAGAGAAGAAAAGAAAGATGAAAAATTCAAGAATCATGATCCCTGTACTTTAGGAACCCACCCTCAAGGGAGGAAGCAAATCTGACCAAGGCCATGGCAGACAGTGAGCTGCAGTGGGGCCTCCAGGGAGAGAGCAGAGAATTTACCCTAGAGGGAACCCTGAAATAGGTTCTTAAGGAGAAGACAAAACATGTCAGATACAGGCTAGAGAACTGGGAAGATGAATCTGAGTAGAAGAAACATGTATTTCAAATCCAAGGACTTACAGAGTATGGTTTATTTAGAGCATTATGATCTACTTAGAAGAATTATGTACAAAAGCTGTTTCCCACCACATACAACAGTAAACTGGGAATAGTAGGTACTCAGCATGTGGAGGTTCTCAAATATTATGTGTTCAGTGTATGTTGTAAGAGTGTTATTGTCTCAATTTATGGAACTTTGGGATACCTGATTCCAACAACTGAATATTTCATCTTGGGTCAAGGAAGGGGCTTACACTGGCACTTCTTATATACATATTAACACATTTTTAAAGCAATTATTTATTGAACACTTAAATCAACCCTGCACTGAGCACTTTATTTAGCTGTCTCATTTACTTATCACAACACCATTAAGGAGAAAATTATATCTCCTTTTTCATCTCAGAAAACTGGCGGCTAGGTTAGCAAATGGTATGCTTAATTATAAGCAATAGTCCATTCATCATTAACACATTCAAATAGAAGGCACAGATGAAAGTGACTATTTAAAGTTCTCTTGAGGGTGTGTGTGTGTTTGTGTGTGTGTGTGTGTGTGTGTGTGTGTGTGTGTGTTGTGTGCATGTGTACGTATGTCTCTGTGTATGTATAACTGTGTATTTATGATATCACGTCTTTAGAGACAACCAAGAAGACAATACTCTCCTTGCAGATAAGATGGAGCCAATGTACTCTACAATAGTAGCCAATGTTTCTAAGTCCTGAATTATTGACTAATGATATCATCTGCCTTAGAGTGCTCCTTTTTTTTTTCTGTTTTGAACTTTATATTAAGTCTCATTAAAATGCAGAAATTCAAACAATGTTTCTACAATTTGGAGCTATATAATAAATATTTGATAGCACCATCCTTTGATCAAATGCTATGAGTGATACAAAAGTAAATTAAATATGATCCTTACTTTCAAGAAACTTAGACTCTAATAAAGGAGATGAACATGACAGTAATAAAGTATAGGTCAAAGTAAATGACTATGAAAGAAAAGAGGAACTGACAGATTAATTCCAACTAGAGTTAGGTAGTAATTCAGGGAAACTACATAGAAGTGGATGCACAGAGAATCAGCACACCTGAATTCTGGTCTTATTTGCTCAATCCCCACCAGCTTCTTCTCCTTATCTATAAAGCTGAAGACCCCCTAAGAGTTCTGATGGATCCTAACTTTGTGAGCAGGTTGCACTGATATGGGTAATATTTCAACCACAGAAACCACAGAGACACAGGAGGCTATCTCAGATGAAGGCACTATGTCCTGAGAACAGAGAGCTTTCCCCCTAGTGTGATTTGTGCAGAATGTGGTGGAGAACAGCCATTGACAGGGCTGGAAAAGTAGCTTCAGAAAAATATACAGAGGTGTCAAATTCCATACAAAGTCATTTGGATTTTATTAAGGCTTTTTAAATAGCCAAAATGACAGAATAACCAAAAATCAGTCTAGAGTGTAAGAGCAGAACAATGCAAGATAATCTGAACTACAGGGCCAATCACTAGCTTTTAGTCATGTTTGAAAAGCTAAAAAAAAAAAAAAAAAAAAAAAAAAAAAAAAAAAAAAAAAAAAAAAAAAAAAAAAAAAAAAAAAAAAAAAAAAAAAAAAAAAAAAAAAAAAAAAAAA